>JXTB01000020.1:24677-41746 GCA_002914805.1 Parasponia andersonii | reverse complement strand
AGGAATTCAGTGAAGAGGTCTGTTTGTGGAATTGAAGCTTCGGTGAGAAAGTTGGTTTTTTGCACGAGGACGATCGAGGGCTTGGAATTGGTTCCCGACCCTCCGGGCGATCATTAACGACACCTTAAGGGCTTAATAGCGTGGTATCGCTATTCCGTTGAGGTAGGGGTTTAGTTAACTTCGTTTTATACCATTTTTGAGTTAAAACTTATTTTCTGTAGCATATAAGAACAAGTGTATTTTTAATGATTTGAATTATATGTGATGGAATCTGGTTATACGATATATACTATACTGCTCTGGAAATTTGCTGTGTGTAGGTTATTTTGGATATAACAAAAATAGGGCCATTATGCTGCCCGTTTTTCTATAAAAAATGTTTTACTGAAAAACCAGAGTACAGTAGTTTTTACACTTCAGTTCTGTATTGCACGTGTCATAGGATCATATATGAGCACCGTGTTAGTATCGTGGGTTTTACAGTGTGGCGCTACATGCTCCACTGTCGGTGAAAGTTCGTAAACTTGCGCGAGGTCTTGTTATTTCTGATTACCTTCCCATTTGGTAGGTGTAGGCAATTCGGTTGCCCCTCCAGGTTTGGTAGGCGACACATGGGTGTCCCCTCTGGGTATGGACTTAGGTATCAGGCAAGCTGTTAGGTACACTTAGTGCCATCATCCTGGGTTTCCACAGATGAGAGGATGTGAGCTCATGGGTATGGGTTAATTTGNTCATTTGGCAATTCAAATCCATGCTTAACCTTTCAAATTACTTAGCCAAAACTATCTTCATATTTCCAATTATTCCTTCTCCAAAAAAAAAAAAAGTCTTTCTACCTCACTTTCTTCCAAATCCACAAGAGATATAATATTCTACCCATCGACTCTAGAAATTTAGAATTATAATCAAGAGAAGAGAGCACTTAATGTTGTGGTGGAGACATAAGAAAGAAGATCCAAACTTGGAAGGTATTTATTTCCCTCACCTTGCTTATCATGTGTTTAAATAGATTATATAAAAGAATAAATAGGTAATAACATATTTGACCTACTTTACATGTTATATAATTTATATTACATTGAGACTTATTTTGTTGATTTCTTAAGCTTCTAAATATGAATACTGCATAATAATAATAATAATAGTAAAAATCAAAATGACTAAACACAAAAAAGTGGAAGATTTTTTTAGTGTAAGACCCTAAAATAAAATATGTATGAAAATGAACCAAGGTTAATGATTTATACTTAGATTCTTAAGAACAGATTTTTACTCATTAGAAATGCTTTCCAAAAATTAAAGATGTTTGCTCAAAAGTTGGAAGGACTAAAATGCAAAAATTTTGAGTATTTAGGTCAAAAGTGTAATTTTGACAAAATATGGGTCAAATATGTGAAAAATTTATTTTAGGCAATTTTAAGACTATTTTAAAGTGTAAAAGTAAATAAAGAAAGAATCTTTAGCAAAAAAAAAAAGATATAACTCAATATTTACCATTAGAGGGCATAAATGTTAGAAATCTTAAGATTTTGGGTAAAAATATAAATTATAAAACTTGAAATATTGGGTTGGAAATTTGGTATAAGAATAAATAAAAAAAAAATTATTTTAGATCTCTAGTTGGGATAAGAAAAGATTTACTTAAATTTAAGACATGAAATCAATTATAGGAAATAAGTAATGTATGCCTCTAATTGTATTTTGTCTAAGTTTAGTGATAGGCCTAAATAGCGCTATCAATACCAAATAATATTTAGTCCAAGTATGATTTTAGATATTAAATTTGTATATCCCTTAGTATAGTTGACTCAATTATTATATTATGACCCCTTAATTACGAATAAAGGAATTAATCAAGAATAATTCAAAGTAGGCGGTTGTGCTTGACGATGTCCAATGGAGGAGGCTCCCTTAAAGCAGTGAACTCAGTAGCACGCCCCATCCATGGGGTTACTCATGGTGTTAAGGCTAGCCTAGGAGCATGGGTTGGCCAACTTGACTTATCAGTGGTGCCAATGGATGATTTTGCGGTAGTGCTTGGTTTGGAATTCCTTGATGTAGTGCGGGCATTCCCTGTTCCTCTTGCACACTCGATGTGCATCATGGATGGTGAATAGGCTTGTGTGGTACCAATGGAGCGGTCCACAAAAGCAGGAAACAAAGTACTCTCTGCACTTCAATTCAAGAACGGCTTAAGAAAAGAGGAGCAGAGTTACTTGGCCATCCTAAAGGAGCACGATGATGAAGAGTTGAAACCTCAAGGTAACCTGCCCATGGAGGTACAAACTGTCTTGGATGAATTCCAAGACATGATGCTTGATGCCCTGCCCAAGAAACTTCTACCTAGGAGGGAGGTGGATCATGAAATCGAGCTTGAGCCAGGCACGAGGCCACCTGCGATGAGTCCCTATCGAATGGCCCCTCCGAAGTTAGCGGGACTCCAGAAACAACTAAAGGAGTTGCTTGATGCGGGTTTCATCAGGCCCTCCAAAGCTCCTTTCGGTGCTCTGGTGTTATTCCAGAAGAAGAAAGATGGCTCACTAAGAATGTGCATTCATTATTGGGCTCTTAACAAAGTGACTGTAAAGAACAACTACCCCTTCCCGCTTATTACCGACTTGTTCAATCAACTTGCAAATGCTAGATACTTCTCAATGCTTGATTTATACTCGGGGTACTACCAAGTGCGTAAAAGAGATGAGCCTAAGACCACGTGCGTGACAAGGTACAGTACTTATGAGTTCTTAGTCATGCCATTTAGTCTTACCAATGCACCTGCTACCTTTTGCACCCTCATGAATAAGTTATTCTATCCCTGCCTCGATCAGTTCATGGTAGTCTATCGTGATGATAGAGTCATCTATAGCAAGACCATGGAAGAGCACCTAGAACATTTGAGGAAGGTGTTCGAGGTCTTGACGGAAAATCAACTATTTATCAAGAAGGAGAAATGCTCCTTCACCCAAGAGGAAGTGATGTTCCTATGACATAAGATAAAGGATGGGAAACTTATGATGGATGAAGCCAAGGTGCAAGCCATCCAAGAGTGGGAACCCCCTACTAAGGTGCCAGACTTAAGATTCTTCCTCAGACTTGTGAATTATTATAGGCGGATCATTAAGTCCTACTCAGCAAGAGTAGTGTCACTTACTAACCTGCTCAAGAAGAACAAGTCTTGGGAATGGACACTTGAGTGTCAAGTTTCATTCGAAGACTTAAAGAGGGCGGTAAGCGAAGAGCCAGTTCTCAGCTTACCCAATCACTCAAAGGCATACGAGCTATATATGGATGCCTCTGACTTTGCTATTGGCGGAGTACTATTGTAAGAAGGGCGTCCAATTGCTTACAAAAGCTGCACGCTTAATAACATCGAGAGACACTACACAGTGCAAGAAAAAGAGATAACTGCTATCATCCATTGCCTAAGGGTGTGGCAACACTACTTGTTGGGTACTCACTTTACGATCATAACTGACAACGTAGCCAAAAGCTACTTTCAAACTCAGAAAAAGTTGAGTCCCAAGCAAGCCCGGTGGCAAGACTTCTTGGCAGAATTTGATTATAAGCTTGAATACAATTCTGGGAAGGCCAATGTGGTGGCAGATACCCTAAGCAGAAAGGCAGAGCTGGTCACCTTAAGCAGGCCTGATAGCACCTTGATAGAGAAAATCAAAGAAGGACTGGAACACGATATTCTTGCAAAGAGCCTGCTGCCCCTAGTAATAGAAGGAAAGATGAGACGATTTTGGTTGAGCAATGGACTTCTCTATGCCAAAGGCAATCGACTCTATGTGCCTAAGTGAGGGAACTTAAGAAAAGAGCTTATCAAAAAGTGCCACGATTCTATGTGGGCTGATCACCCAGGTCAGAAACGCACTCTTGCTCTTATAAAATCTATCTACTATTGGCCTCAACTGAGGGATGATGTCGAGGCTATGTACGAACTTGTCTTGTGTGCCAACAAGACAAGGTGGAACAACAATCACCGGGCAGATTGTTAGAATCGCTACCCATTCCTAAGAGGCCATGGGACAGTGTTTCCATGGATTTTATCACTAGCCTGCCTAAGTCAGAGGGCTTTGGCAATATTATAGTGGTGGTTGATTGCTTCAGCAAGTATGCCACCTTTATACCTGCTTCACCTGATTGTCCCATCGATGAGACCGTGAGGCTCTTTATGAAGCATGTTGTCAAGCTTTGGGGAGTCCCATCAAACATCGTAAGTGATCATGATCCCCGATTCACTGGAAGGTTTTGGACGGAATTATTCAAGTTGATGGGTTCAGACTTGAACTTTTCTACTAGCTTTCACCCCAAAAGTGATGGCCAGATGGAAAGGGTAAATGCCTTGCTAGAGTTATACTTGAGGCACTTTGTGAGTGCCAATCAAAAAGACTGAGCAAAATTACTTGATGTAGCCCAATTCTCCTTTAACCTTAAGAGAGTGAGTCTACGGGCAAGAGTTACTTCAAGATAGTCATGGGACAACAACCTATGACCCCATAAGCCTTAGCGAAAAATTACGGTAGGAAGAGTCCTATAGCATTTAAGTTTACTAAGGCATGGCATGAATAAGTGACGTTGGCTAGGGCCTACTTGAACAAAGCTTCTAAAAGAATGAAGAAGTGGGCCGACAAAAAGAGGAGGCACATTGAGTATCAAGAGGGTGATTTAGTCCTTGTCAAGCAGTTGCCCCAACAATTTAAAACCTTTAAGAAGGTGCATAAAGGGTTGGTGCGCAAATACAAAGGTCCATTTCTGGTACTCAAGCATGTAGGTAAGGTCTCCTATAAGCTTCAACTCCTGGCCAAGTTAAAGATTGGCCAAGTTAAAGATTTTCCTTGTTTCCATGTTAGTATGCTAAAATCCTACCATGGAGATGAGGGGGATCCTTCAAGGGGCGGATCCAAAAGGGCTACTATTACGGTGATAACCTCTTTTTATAAAGAGGTAGAGTGTATTTTGGATGATCGCTTGATCCGCTGATGTCGTGTTCCTAATTATCAGGAATACTTAGTGAAATGGAAGAATTAGCCCGATGCCAAGGCCAGCTGGGAGCATGAAGATGCCTTATGGCAATTCAAAAACTATATCGAGTGGTTCAAAGTCAGTGGCACGACGGGGACGTCGTGAACTTGAGTGGGAGAGGGTGTTACGCCCCTCTCATTTGGCTCTCAAAAATCCAAATGTTGTTGTTTATGGCTCTAAGGTCCTCTATATATATACTGCTCACCCAAAAAGATTGAGGAAGATCCTAGAACGTGGTGGACACTTCTAGAATGATCAAGAGAGTTCTTGGCTATGCGAAAAGACTCTAGTTAGCGCTACTAAGTCCTAGAAGACTTTAGACAAGGCCGGATGGTGCTAGATGGGTTGGACAATCTTAGAACCTCCTAGAATGACTTGGAAGAGCTAAGATGGTGGGTGAACCTCTTAGAAGGATCTAGACCATGTTTGTTCTAGAATTCTCTATGCAAATATCTTTGTAGATATTGTAACTTTATTTTAGAATATTCTAGACCTTTTGTAAGATCATGCCACTTGGCACGATCATAACCGTTGGTTGGTTTAGGCCTTGTCTTTATAAAGGACCCCTTGGGTTCATTTGTACACAAGTCCCATTTGTGAGAGTTGTAAGCATTCCAAGAGTAAAACAAAGCTATCATTCACCTAAACTCTCTCATCCTAACCACTTTGTCTCAAAAGCTTACTCTAAGTCCCTTTCTTGAGTATTGGTAGGCTGACTTAGTGCGACGGACTGTGCTAAGTGTCGCACGATTGTCTAATTTGAGGCTAGGGTCGTGACAGAAAACTCACATTTATGAATATCCATGCTATAGGTACCAAAGGAAAGAAACCTCTGATTTGATTGATGGGTTGGCTAGAATTGAAGCAGGGATAAATGCGAGGCACGGGCAATGGAATACTATCATTAAAAATTACTTCTGCATATGTTTTTATTATGAGACAAATGATTTCAATTATGTAAGCTTAATGTTATTTGAAAACAGACTTATAACTTGGCATTTTATTTCGTAATGCATGATTTAATCAAATTAAACTTGAAAATGTATTTCGATTTAATAGAAGTTAAACAAATGTTTTTTTAGATCTAAAAGAGAAAATGTTTTGATTTAAATAAATAAAAAACATAAAGGGTTCTGTCAAAAAGACCTAAACTATCTAAAGAGAGCTTGGGACTTAAGTGGTCCGTATGTGACCCCCTTTCTCTTATGGCTGCGCATTATTTAAATCACCTTAATAAAAAGTTTATAATCAAATTTAAATAAAAGGTACTTAACCATTGAGAAGCATTTACTTGTTTTCAAAATTTAAATAAATTGTTAGTTATGAATATAAATCTCTTAAAAAGAAATAAAAGCATAAAAAAAAATTGTCATGAATTTTCAGCATCTAAATTTGTTTTTTAAGCTAAGAAGGTAAGTAGTTAATGGTCAGAAAAAGTCTGGTCGTTACAATAGGAGATCTGCACTTTCTTCCATACAATGCTTCATATAAGGCGATTTTAATGGAAGCTTGGTAACTGTTATTGTAAGGAAATTCTGTAAGTGGCATGTATTTACTCTAAGATTCATAGAAATCTAACACACAAGCTCTCAGCATGTCTTCAAGGGTCTGTATAGTTCTCTCTGATTGTCCATCAGTTTGAGGATAAAAAACTATACTAAATACCAATTTCATACCCATTACCTCTTGAACACTCTCCCAAAATTTTGAAATAAATCTAGAATCTCGGTCTCAAATGATAACTTTATCAACACCATATAGTCTCCCAATCTCCTGAATATATAACTAAGTAAACTAGTGCAAGTTATAGGTTGCTCTACTCGGAAGGAAATGAGCTGATTTGATATATTTGTCCATAGTCATCCAAGTAGCATCATGTTCCTTAGTTGTCTTAGGAAGTCTAACAATATGATCCATATCAATCTCCTCCCATTTCCTTTAGGGTATGTTCAAAGGCTTTAATTTCCCAACGGGTCTTTGATATTCAGCTTTGACTTATTAGCATATGAGGTACTACTCTATAAACTCAACCACATCTTTCTTCATAATAGGCTACCAGTAATGTATTTCTAAGTCTATATACATCTTTGTAGTACCAAGATGCAAAGAGTAGGGAGTAGTATGAGATTCCATCAGTATCTCCTTTCTAACAATTCTACTAGGCACACACAATCTATTTTCATATCTAATTATACCATCGCTAGAAATCTAGAAGGCCATTTCTTTTCTAGATTCTATCTTATTCTTTAAATTCATCAAATAGGGATCCGTATTCTGATCCTGTTTGATACTCTTTAAAATTGTTGGTTGCAAAGTAAGAGCTGCCAATCTTTTTGTTAAACCTTTTGGCACAATCTCCTACTCTAACTTATATAAATCCATTATGAGATGCTTCATATCAACATACTCAACAGTCATAGCAGCCAATAATTTCCTGCTTAGAGCATCAACAATCACATTAGCTTTTCCTGAATGATGGTTAGTCTCAAAGCCATAATGTTTCGCCAGTTTAGGTCATCATTTTTGTCTCATATTCAGTTCCTTTTGAGTAAAGAAGTACTTGCGACTCTTGTGATCTATATAGATCTCGCATTTCTCCTCATAAAAATAGTGTCTCCAAATTTTTAGTGCAAAAACAACTACTGCTAGCTCTAAATCATGAGTAGGATACATTTGTTCATATTCCTTCAATTTCCTAGAGGCATAAGCAATGACTTTACCATTTTGTACTAGAACACATCCTATGTTGGGATTTTTGCCCTAAAAAGCAAATTTCTAATTTTACCCTTTTGAGTATAAACAACTTTCTCTTATATGCAATTATAATATTTGCTAGATTAAACAATCTTAGTTGAATAGTTTATTCATCTGAAAAAGATTCCATGACTTTATATGTGTATAAAGAAACAAACATGATTAAGTGTTAATTATGGGGAGACTTCTTTCTTTATCTAAGTCTAAATGAAATAGTTTACAATCTGTAAATAAAGATGGAATACTTTTTTTACTATAGGTTGTAGTGTTTGTCTATCTCAACGGGAATGATGTGTCTCAAATCATTGAAGTGTCTGACTTCTGACAGAAACACTAATACAACATAAACAAGTTATGTGTATTAAACTGGACCAGGTAATATAAAGAATTGGAGTGCCGTAACTCAATTCTTATATTATCACACACTAGATCTTAGCATATAAATCTTAATCCTTGATATTTGACTGGACTTGCTTTCATAGGTTATAGCCTTTTGATTTGTTAAAAGACTAACCTCTATGAAGTTAGAGGTGAACTCTGGCATATTGGAGGTTATGGCTTATGAATTGATGAGAACACCAAATAGTTAAGGACACTATACATTAATACCACTTTAGGTTCTTTTAAGATTCATGGAATAATTAAATCTAAGATCTTAGTATTCACTTTGTGAATTGGTTGATAATTTTGTCTAAATGGCCATTGAGAACAAAATTCTCGACAACATTATTCCTTGATAGAAAGATGGTAACTTAAAGGTAAATAGGTGTTGGAGGGGTATTACGATAATTTCACTTATCCAACTATTACATTGTATAGGGATTATATATGTGGTATTGAATATACTAGATTGATCGGTTAATTAAGATTAGTTGATTAAATCTCTATAAAAGGCATGACATTTAATCTAAGAGTGCAATATTGGGCCTTTAGTGGAGTGTTTCCTTTACTAATAATATTTATATATAGACCATAATAAGAGTTATTATGTATTTATCATATTATTTGAGCTTAGATGTTTTGGATCCATTAGGTTCCTTGTCTAGCTCAATTAAGCTCATTAATTGGTTGGTGGTATTTGTGAAATTAGTTTCATGAAAATGTGTAAAATAATGATTCTACACAGAAGTTAGTATTTTTATAAATAACTTTCATGAGTTGGACATATTTATAAAAATACACCCAAAGCACAAATTGGAGAACAAGCCCAATCCTAATTGGACTAGGGTTAGCAGTTTTGGGTCCTATATATATAAGATATATAAGAGAAAAAACTACACAGTAACTCTTAAAGAGTCACACGCATAGACACAGGGAGAGAGGGAGAAAAATTGGCTTAGGCTGAGAAAGAGAGAACAGAAAAAGTTTCCTACTATCTCACAGTCCCATCTCACGTCCCAGTGTTCCATAGGTTCAAGAAGGCGTTCTTGATCGTTCTCCAACGAAGGTTTCGACTTGGTGCCCACTCGCTTCATTAACCAAGGGCAAGAGCATAGACAAGAAGATCTAGGGTTGGAGTTTTGATCACCACCAATAAGGAGATCAAGGAGGACCACACTACAAGAGGTAAACCCTATTCTCATCTTTAGGGTTTTGTATCTAGATTTGATTTATGTTGTACATGATCCTGTATATGATGCATGTGTGTTATATGGTTATGAAAACTATTTTTATGTAAAATTTTAAAACCTAAATCCGCTAATTTTTCCACTGCGTTCATGATATGATCATGTATTTTCTATATCTGCATGTATGCATGATTTTCCTAAGCGTTTGGTCAATTTACCAGCATCCTAGACCATTCTTTGAGGCACTACTGTAAACAACAAATCTTCCTGACCTGGATGGTATCAAAAGTATAGGGCTGTTACCAAATGATGCTTCAATTCCTCAAAACTCCTTTCATAATTTTCGTTCTATTAAAACTTCACATTCTTCCTTGTTAAATGAGTCAATGGAAAAGCCAACTTTGAAAACCCTTGAACATAACATCTACAATAGCCAGCCAGTCTCAAGAAGCTATGAATCTTAGAATCATTTGTAGGTCCTAGCCAATTACTCAGAGCTTTAACTTTCATTTGATCCATAAAAATACTATTTTCAGAAACCAGATGACCAAGGAAGATAACTTTCTCTAACCAGAATTCATACTTCTTGAACTTATCATAGAAATACTTTTCCCTAAGAATTCTCAAAATGGTCTCAAATGTTCCATATGTTGTTCCCTTGATCGTGAGTAAATCAGTGTATCATCGATGAAAAATATAACGAATTTATCTAAGAACTCTTTGAAATCTCTATTCATCATGTCCATGAAAGTAGCTGAGCCATTAGTTAATCCAAAGGGCATTACTAAAAATTCATAGTGCCCGTATCTCATTATGAAAGTTGGTTTTGGAATATCTTCTTTCTTAACTTTCAACTGGTGTTATCCAAATCTTAAGTCAATCTTCAAAAACACAGAGGCTCCTTACAGTTGATCAAATAAATCATTAATTCAAGGAAAGGGATACTTGTTTTTGATTGTGAGCTATTTAGCTCTCTATAATCAATACAAAGCCTTATAGTACCATCTTTCTTCTTTACAAACAAAACTGGAGCACCACATGGTGAAAATCTTGGGCAAATAAAACCCTTGTCTAATAACTCTTGTAATTGTACTTTCAATTCTTTTAATTTTGCTGGAGCCATTCTATAAAGTGCCTTGGAAATAGGAGTCATATCAGGCAATAAGTCAATAACAAACCCTATCTCTCTATCAGGTGGTAACCCAGATAATTCTTCCGGAAATACATCAAGAAATTTATTAACTATCGCACTTCCTCAGACTTCACTTTTAACTCTTCTTTAGTATCCATTATGTTTGCCAAGTAACTTATGCATTCCTTTTCTAATAACTTTCTTGCTTTTATTGAGGAAATAATTGGAATCATTGAGTTTCTACTAGTACCAACCAAAGTAAACTTCTCAATACTTGGTGGTTAAAACACTACCCTCTTCAAATAGCAATCAATAGTAGTATGGCATTTAGATAACCAATCTTGCATATCCAATACTATCAAATCTATGCACAAGTCTTTACCAGCTATTTGGATTTGATATATCTTGAGAACTTGGTCAGAACATAAAGCTTCGTCTGATGGAATGGTCACACAATATTTGAAATTCAAGTACTCTGGTGTTTTGCCAAATTTTATGACAAATGCAAATGATGCAAATGAATGTGTAGCCCCCGAATCTATTAATGCATCAATAGGAATACAAGAGTTAAGAATCTCACCTACTACAACAAATGGGTTCGCCTCGGCATTTTCTTTGGTCATCATATACACACAAGCTGGGACTTTTTTCTACTCATCTATTGCATTCAGACAATTCTTTGCAAAGTGTCCAGATTTTCTACGTAAGAAACAAGCATGAGAATCCATTAAACATTCTCCATGATGAGTCTTCCTACATTTAGGAGAAATAATTTTCTGGGTCGTAGCTGATTGTATATGCTGGCCTGTAGCTTGGCATTTTTAGAGCTCTTATCTTTCTCCTTGATTCTATTGCCACTTTCTTCTATTTCCACTAGCCTCTTTTTGAGATCCTCTTCCAAAAGTTTTATTTCTCCTTGTCATATTTATATTCTAGCGAATTTCTTGAGCTTTTAAACCCTTAGCTTAGCCTCTTCTACTTTAAGAGCTTTCTTAGCAACCTCAACATATAACATATCTTTATAAAGAGATATCTTAACATCCCTATAAATTTCTACACTGAGCCCTTGTACGAACTTGTTTACTTTTAGCTCATTTCTACTTACCATGTGTGGAGCAAATCAAGATAACTCTTCAAACTTCTTGATGTAATCACTTCCCTATTTTAGATTAACAAACTCAGTAGCCTTCATCCTATGTGCATTGCTGAAATATTTTCCATAGAACATCTCCTTAAACTGCTCCCAAGTAAGCTTGTTAACATCAATGATGGACTTCATAGAATCCCACCAATGTCTAACATCCATCTAGAACATAAAAGTAGCACATGAAACCTTTTCATCATCAAGAATTCTAATATAATCAAAGATACTCTGAATACTCCAAATCCACTTTGCAGCCAATAGTGGATCAGTTTCATCCTTAAAAGCTAGAGGCTTATTCTTTCCAAATCTCTCACAAGCTGGTTCATCATTTTTTTTTCTAGCTACACCCACACCATATGATATTTGTTCTCCATATGTTTCTGCTCTTTCCATAAGCCTTCGTAACTGTCTTGCTTGTGTCTCAACTAACTTTGTCAGCCTACCGACAATAGTTCCTTGTTGATCTCATTTTCAGTAGTACCTCTCTTATCACCCCTTCACTCATTAGTTTAACCCTTAGCCCTTAGCATGATTCCTTGTATAGTTGCCCTATCACTTACATCCATGCATAAAAGCCAATAATAAAAGGATAACATATCGTAATATATGGCATCAAATTTAATACAAACACAAGAAATTAAAACTTACTGGTTGACTGAGCTTTTTGTCGTATGATCATACACATGTAAATAATCTTCAGAATTGATTAAACCTCTGCTTTGATACCGATACTATAACACACCATAGTTTAACTATATTGCCATATACAATCAAACAATTAAGTATTATTCTTTCTTAAAATATATCTTTAGTTTTATAAAAAGGTAGGCAAATTTGAACTTTATAAAACCTTTAAGCAAAGCAATTGCATAGTATTTCTTTATACAAGTCTCTTTAGAAAATGTACAACCAAAAAAAATTTTCACCAGTCTATTTTGCTATCAGCATTAGCATTTACATCACATCCAAAATATCTCAAAACAAAAATGTCGTCCAAAGGTCAAGCTTGTCTATATCTGTATGATCATGGCGACAAAAGGAAGGTCTGGTAACCTGCTACTCAACACTAAAGTGTGCCCCGTCATCTGCATCACAAGACTAAAGTAAGCTAAAGCTCAGTAAGTAAAAACTATGAATGCTTATATGTGCTTTAAAATCTCGTATAATTCCCATTGTACATTTTTCTTTCTTAAATATTCAAGCCTATGTATTTATTTTTTTTTTAAAAATCATAGCACATAGTTGGGCCCCTTAGCACACTACTAGTCTCGTAAGTCGATTGGCCATGTAAACATTGTGTGGAAACTTTGGTCAAGAGTAGAAATAAGGTGAAACCATCATGTGAGGTTTTTGAAAACTCCTTCCCTCATCAAAGGGGCATCCCACACTGCACTAATATCTTCTCACTTCAGCGAGATACATCATAAGATCTGCAAATCCCCTGCAAATCCCGCTTCAATGAGAGAGTCTGTATCAACAAACTTACCTACCTAGCTCTAACAAACTAGTAATTGCCATTAAAAGTTATCTTATAAATTGGTACAATGGTACTCACTTTTAAATACTCTGTAATGAAATTCTTAATTTGTATACAAGACATGCCATGCACATACGTTTCATAACTTTCAAGAATAAATAAATTTCACATAATGACAACTCCCATGTAAATCTTGTGATGTAGTTGTATGTCTTTACTTACCTTGTGTTCTGAACAGAAATATATTATGGAAATGGTCAATATCCTCTAGAGATTGGTGCACTGATCACCCATTATAAATTACTATTATTCAAGGTGTACATTTTACTAATGGAATGCATCAATATACTTGAACAGGACTCAAATTAAAACTATCACCAAATCACAAAACTTGATCATATAACGACTCAAAAGTATACAAATCACTTAAGGCACTTGTTAATTAATAATTAGCATTGAAAAACTATTCAAAAGTACTAAAATATGAATACTACTTCATTAATACAAAAATAATCCAAAATGGCACCTAATTTTGTATAACTAGTCTATTTACCTGTAAATGGTGCCATTTTATTTTAAAAATATTTGGACAGTACCTCCCCTATTTTTAGGATATTCCCACATGATTTAAATCATGGTTTTATATAGTAATAATATGGTACAAGCCAATTCCCACATATACATATAAAAAGAAACATCTAGGATAATATAGAAGCATATTTGAAATCTTTTTTGGTTTAGACTAGTTTAAAACAATTTGTGCACTTGTCTATAGCTACAAATAGCAACTAAATTAATGGAATAAATAATAGAATATAGGACACATCTATTGCAAGTTGAGAAAATTAGATCACAAATATAGAAAGCTTTATACACCCATGGAAATAATTGAATCCACAATTAGCAAATTTGGGGCTCTAGGTGTAACTTGAATTTCTCACTTAAATTCTCTAGTCAAGAAATGTATAAGGATTCCTAAGACCATTATTTGTCAGAGAATAACTTTGGTTTAAGAGTTGAAACAAAAGAAGTAAACTATAAGTTCAAAATACTACATAATGCTCACCTTGACTAGTTTAAACTTTTTTTAAAGTTCTTTCCTTCCACGTCCACCAAACTGATTCCTAAGGCTTTGAAACTGAAAGAACCATTATGTAATAAGAGTAAGTGGTAAATTGAAATTAGAAAACAAAACCTAGGAAGAAGAACTAGTAGAATTACCTTAACAAATTTTGATCTATCTTGCTTTCTAGAACTCTAACTTGAGTTGTACCGCTTGGAAACTCTTGGAAATAGTTGAGGGAAGTTGAAAGAAGTCTAAAAATGAGTTGGAGAGTTTCAGGTCATGCCTAGAGAGAAAGAGAAAGAAAATGACCATATTTGGTCTAAAATCGACGCTTAATGGCTAAAAAAAGTTATAACTTAAATTCTTAGGGATAGTTTTGGTATTTTACACCTAACTTTCTATGTTTCTTGCTTTAAAATACTCTTATATTAGTCATCATATTGCTGGTCACTCTCATGAACCCAGGTGTAGACAAAGTTGGTGAATCCTAACTTA
The DNA here is from genome assembly GCA_002914805.1 of Parasponia andersonii. Classification (NCBI taxonomy): domain Eukaryota; kingdom Viridiplantae; phylum Streptophyta; class Magnoliopsida; order Rosales; family Cannabaceae; genus Trema; species Trema andersonii. The sequence continues at coordinate 27,082 of JXTB01000020.1, read as the reverse complement.
GAAAGTAAAAACTAGTTATACTTTGGCTTATGATCCCATGTGATAAGTTTTATTATAATCTGGTGGAACCTAGCCCCATAACCAATCATTAAACATAAAAGTAATTCAATTAGACTACAATTAATAATGCAAATATAGTATTAGCACTTAATCATTAAAATGTACAAAAATGATATTACGCGATTAAGCTAAATCTAAGCAAGCTTAGTGAAATAAAACACAAATCAGTGTCGTGAATGCCACCTCGTGCTTACCTAGAGCCGACAAATAAAATGCTAGAAATTAGTCCTAAACATTAAAGTAAAGCTATTTGATGTATTAAACACAGTGAATTTGGCTCCAAAATGCATGAAATTACAATTTACGAAAGAGCTACTATTTTACCAAGTTATCAACAAGTATGATCTTAATGCATGTATACATAGTATTGTATTTGTAAATATATTCTTTGTCCATTTAGTACACTGAACTCTCTCTTTCTGAGAGTATTGAACCTTTACACTACATCAAGACACTTCGAAAAAGTATTAGTGTAATAATATGTATGTAGATACACATAACATAATGAATGAGCATATTACTATGAAAGTAATATTAATACTTCTATATGCCTAATATATAGTTAGAATATGTTTATTATTGGCTTAGTATAAATGTGAGAATCTTAGGCACCACAGTCTCTATACCAACTAGTATTTGGCAAAGCTTATCATCTTTAGTAGAATTAGAGCATAGTGTGTATTGGGCCATCAAGAAGTTGAATCTTGATCTAAAGTTAGTCGATGAAAAGTGTCTCTTATGACTTAATGAGATGGTTAAGTTATGTCTACAAGCTTATGAGAATGCCAAGCTTTACAATGAAAAAACAAACAGGTGGCATTACAAGAAGATCCAAGAGCACCAATATGAGCCCGGTCAACGAGGTTTGCCCTACAATACTTGCTTAAGGCCTTTTCTAGGCAAACTCAAGTCTAGGTGGTCGGGGTATTCAACGTTATCAAGATCTTTTCCTATAGAGCAATGAAGATTGAACATGAGAGCTCGAAAAGGATTTTCAAGGTAAATGGACAAAGACCCAAGCACTACTAAGGAGATGACATTGATCGTCAAAGCACCTCTATCTCCTTATCCTCCTATAATGAAGAAAGAAGGATGTCAAGTTAATGACGCTAAACAAGTGCTACTCGGGAGTGAACCTAAGTCTTTACTACTTTGTTTGTATTTTGAGCAATTTGAAAGGCCTATACTCAAAAACTGTGACATCCCCCGATCCCACATGCGTACGTAAGGATATTCGTAAAAATATTTAGTGAGATCGGGAGACACCACTCGACTTAGAACTGATAAAATCGGGGAAAATTAAAACATTTTAAACTTTATGGGATAAAACGGGAAATTCCACTCATAATTATACGTAGTCTAATATATACATATATAGGTACTCACGAAGTGGACCTCTCATAAAAATATACATAATGTACACACACACACAAAATAGGTACAAAATTGTCTCTCAGGAAACCACAGCGTCAAAATGCCCATATACACAAGCCGCGGTCAGAAAGTCAGCGCTCCTCCTCCAAACTCACATATGAGCAGTATCATCTGCAATGTAAGAATATTTATGAGTATAAAACTCAGTAAGTAACGTATGTAGATGCAGAGTGCACATGACAGAAACCAGATAATCATATGATTAGGATCCCTATGTATATTGTATTGCCTGACAAGACCGTGAATCGCATACTGAGCCACTCAGAGAGCATATAACGTATCATGAGCAATATGGAGGTCTCGAGCTCCAGAAAATCCCCTCTGTGTACAGCAGAGGTCCACCCCATACCGCCGTCAGAGTGTTCCCGAAGGAACCATATTGTTCCCGAAAGGACCAAAGTGTTCCCGAAGGAACCAGAGTGTCCCCGAAGGAACCATATCACATATCTGGGCGCTGGCCCGCCACACCCTATTCACCAATACTCGTCAGGCAATATAAATACACCACATGTTCATGTCTCATACAAGCTGAATGATAAATGCATATGTACACATATCCACAAATTCCATATCCACATATTTCACATATTCACAGAAACACAGAATTTCTTACATTGCAGGTGTGACGTTACTTACCTTATGTCCGACAGAAAAGATAGTGAAAAGGGTCAGTATCCTTAATGATAAGGTGTGTGGAAGACCTGATATCAATTTTGTTACTAGAATGATTACTATAATGTAAAATGCTTAAAGAAAGCAACCACAAGCATAAACCACAACTTTCACAAAATCAGGAAATCTAATCACAAAATGAACCGAAATGGCACATACTTTCATAAAAACTAGTCCATTTGCTTCAAAATAGTACCATTTGGTTTTAAAAATATTTGGACAGCACCTCTCCTATTTTT
>JXTB01000020.1:11348-23234 GCA_002914805.1 Parasponia andersonii | reverse complement strand
CATGAAACTAGTGTCAATTTTATGATAAATTGCTCATTTTGATCGTTAAGTGCTTTCAATATGTATTATTATACTAATGGTTGTCGAAGTGTTCCCATGCAGTATAACGGCTCAGTACCCTCAGAGAGAGAGCTTGGTATGTGAAAAGAACAAAGAATACATTCATGAATAATAATACTATAGGCATATATATTAAAAACCATGTCTATTGATAACTTGGTCAAATAGTAGTTTATCGGTAAAATGCATCTTTCACGCTTTTCGGAACCAAATTCACTGTGTATGTAGCATATCAAATAGCTATAATTTAATGTTTAGGACTCATTTCTAGTAATTTCAAAAATTTTCATTCCAGGTAAGCATGAGATGGCAATCATTGTACTGAACTGTGTTTAATTACACTAAGCTAGCTTAGATTCAGCTTAATCGCGTAATGTCATCTTTGTGCATTCTATTAATTGGGCAATTATACTATGTTTGAATTATCAATTAAAGTCTAATTGACTTTTTTTTATGTTTAATTATTGGTTATGGGACTAGGTTCCACCAAATTATAATAAGATTGGCCATATAGGATCATAAGTCAAAGTATGACTATATTTCACTTTCTAAGCTAGGTTTCACCATTTTGGTCTACACTTGAGTGTATAGGATTGACCAGTAACATGGTTAGTATGCTAAGGATGTTTTAGATCTGGACAGATGGAAAGTAATGAACAAATACTTAAAATACCCCTTAGAATTTAAGTTATGCCATTTCTTAGCCTTTAAGTATTGATTTTTGACCAAATCTGGCCAATTCTTTCCTCTTTCCCTCCAGCTACTTTCTATACTTCTCTCAACTTCTCTTATCCATATCTAAGAGTTTCCAAGTGGTAGAACTCAATTTGGAGCTCAAGAAAGCAAGATAGGTCCAAAGTAGTCAAGGTAATTCTACTAGTTCTTTTACTTAGGTTTTATTTTGTTATTTCAATTCCTCATTTGATACTACTTAAGTAATGTTTCCTCTAGGTCCTCTTGAGTCCTAAGATCAATTTCAAAGCCTTAGAAATCATTTTTGTCGAAGTATAAGGTAAGAGCTTTAACAAAAGTTCAAAGTAGTCAAGGTGAGCTTTTTGTGGAATTTAGAATTGGTAATTTATTTCTATTGCTTTAGCTCTTGAATTAAATCTTTTATTTGATAAATTAAGGCCTAAGAAAACCTTATATGTGGCTGGAAATACAAAATTTAAGTAGAGGATTAAAGTTATACTTAAAGCCCTAATGTGTGCTAGTTAAGAATTTAAGTGTTGTCATGTGTGGTAGATTAAGCTTTTATATTTGAAATCTGATTTTCTAAACTTGTAGTGTATATTTTATGGATCATAATATTTATTACACTCATTTGGTGGCTGTTTATGATGACACATAACAATAAAAGTTATTTTAAACTTTGTCTAAACGAAAGGAATTCAAATGTACCTAGGTTGCTCTAAATGATCCTCTTTGAATTGTATATGTGGGAATTGGTTTGTTGGTTGTTATTACAGATCTTAAAAAATGATTTTAATCATGTGGGGATGTCCTAAAAATAGGGGAGGTGCTGTCTAAATATTTTTAGAATCAAATGGTATCATTTAGAAGAAAATGAACTAGTTTTTATGAAAGTAGATGACATTTTGGTTCATTTTGTGATTAAGGTTCCTTCTTTTGTAAATGCTATGATTCGGTCTTGTGCTTGTTTTCTTTAAATATTTTACATTGTAGTGACAATGTTAGTAATAAAATTGACATTAGGTCTTCCACACATCTTGCCACAGAGGATACTAACCCTTTCCACTATCTTTTCTACGGGACACAAGGTAAGTAAAGATTTATTTTAACTGCATCACAAGAATAATAGTAGATACAAGATATTTTACCTACATGCTTATATATATTATTTCAATTATATGTTATTTATATTGTTGTTGTAAAGCTTATGGAGACATAAGCATGGCATGATCATTTAAGCATGATTTTTAAAGAAATGAAGTTTTCCACGCATTAGATTTAAAGTAGTACCATTGTATTGATTTTATATGATATGTTTTAACTACATTGTCTAGTTTGTCTGCGTTGGGTAAGTATGGTTTGCACAGGCATCCTTCCTATATAGGTAGACATGGCTTACCGACTTTCGGGACTGAGCATTGTACTATGAGATTTATTAGGTGCATTTCCTAGTAAGTCTAATTAATTGCATACGTGCCCTTTATTTTGTTATATAATTTGATGCACACATTATTATTGGCTATTATGTTTGTTTATAAGCAAATGGCCACTGTATAGAAAATTATGCCAAGGGGTAGAGGTCAGACTAGCCAACAGAGGGGTGATCAAGATAATGACAAAGATACTACTATGCATCAATTGGCTAAATTAGTAGAGAGACAAGCTCAACAAATAGGGAGGCTTATAGAATGAGATCAAAGAAGAGACGAACAGTTACCAGTACAAGTTGTAGCTAGACAAGAAAATCATGAACCAGCTTCTGAAAGGCTCAGGAAGAATAAACCTCTAGTTTTTAAAGGTGACACTGATCCATTATTAGCTGAGGAGAGGATTCGAAGTTTGGAGGGTATCTTTGATTATATAAGAATCCTGGAAGAGGAGAAAGTTTCTTGTGCTACTTATATGTTCCAAATGTATGCTAGGCATTTGTAGGATTTCATAAAGTCAATCACTGATGTTAACAGTTTGACTTGGGAGAGATTCAAGCAAATCTTTTACAGAAAGTACTTTAGTGAAACTCATCAGCTTCCAAAGGCAGCTAAGTTTACTAATTTGAGGCAAGGTGGCATCTCTGTGTGTGATTATATAAAGAAATTTGATAAACTATCCCACTTTACTCCTCATGTGGTGAGTACCAACGAGTTGAAAGTAAATCAGTTTCTATACGGGCTCAAAGCAGAAATATATAGGGATATTAAGATGTCTACAGGAAAAGGTATACCTTACATAGAAGTTTCAGAGAAAGCCCTTGAAACTGAAGAAGCTGAACTGAAGGTGGTAAAGGTTTACTAATCTCTCTATAGTTAAGCGAAAAGTTCTCTAGCATATATATACAGGTGTTACACGTGAAATACTGACACATGGGAAGATAGTGTCACACGCATAACAGAGAAAGAGGGAGCAGAGAAAATCGGCCACCACTAGGGATTTGCTGTTCTTAGTGTTTCGGCATTCGAGGAGATTGTCTTCTTGTTCATTTCCAGATCTCTTTTTTGGGAATCAAGAAGGTAACCACCCACCAGATCAATCAAACGGCTTTCGAGAATAGAAGGGAAGACGAGAAGATTATAGAGCGAATCTGGGTATTGTTCTTGTCTAGATCAAGAGTTAATTTATGTTGGATCACGATCTGAAACGTTTTGTAAAAGAAAAATTTTAAATGACCAATTTCGCTATGTGTCTTGATTTTATAATACTATGGTGTTCTTGAAAATGATTTTATGAAAATATTTTCCAGATTTTTTTTCTTGCCAAAACCAGTAGAAAATGGTACCAATTATTTCAATGATAAAAGCGAGGAAGTTACTTGAGAAAGGTTGTCCTAGTTATCTGGCAAATGTAATGGATACTAGAGAAGAACTTAGGACGAAGCCACAGGGAGTACCAGTAGTTAATGAATTTCTAGAGGTATTCCTAGAAGATTTACCAGGATTACATCCTGATAGAGAGATAGAGTTTGCTATTGACTTGATACCTGGCACTGCTCCTATTTCTAAAGCACCATATAGAATGGCTGCAGTAGAGTTGAAGGAATTAAAGGTACAATTATAGGAGCTTTTGGACAAGGGTTTCATATGTCCAAGCTTTTCACCAGTGTTGTTTGTAAAGAAGAAAGATGGAACAATGAGGTTTTTTATTGATTATAAAGAGTTAAATAAGGTTACAATCAAGAATAAATATCCTCTCCCTAGAATTGATGATTTGTTTGATCAGTTATAAGGTGCTTTAGTATTTTCCAAGATTGATTTAAGATCGGGATACCATCAACTGAAGATTAAGGAAGAAGATATTCCTAAGACAGCTTTTTGGATGAGATACGGACACTAAGAGTTTTTAGTGATGTCCTTCGGTTTAACAAATACTCGAGCTGCTTTTATGGATATGATGAACAAAGTATTTAAGGATTTCTTAGATAGTTTCGTTATAGTATTCATTGATGATATTTTGATCTAGTCATGCTCAAGGGAGGAGCATATTTAGCATTTGAGAATAATTTTGAGGATCCTAAAAGAAAATCAATTGTTTGCAAAGTTTAAGAAGTGTGAGTTCTGGTTGGAGAAAGTTATCTTCCTTGGTCATGTAGTGTCTGGAAATGGTATTTCTATAGATCCAACAAAGGTTGAAGCTATAAGTAATTGGTCAAGACCTATAAATATTTTAGAGATTCATAGTTTCTTGGGATTAGCTGGTTATTATAGAAGGTTCATGGAAGGATTTTCTAAGTTGGCTTCTCCATTGACTCAGTTGACTAGAAAGAACGTGAAATTTCATTGGGATGATAATTGTGAAAAGAGTTTCCAAGAGTTAAAGAATTGTTTGGTTACAGCTCCTATACTTTCTATACCCACTGGATCAGAAGGATTTGTAGTTTACAGTGATGCTTCAAAGAATGGTCTAGGCTGTGTTCTGATGCAAAATGGTAAGGTTTTTGCCTATGCTTCTAGGAAACTAAAAGAATATGAAAAGAAATATCCTACTCATGATTTGGAGCTAAATGTAGAAGCTTTTGCACTGAAGATTTGGAGACATTATCTTCATGGAGAAATATGTCAAATTTACACAGACCATAAAATTCTCAAGTATTTCTTTACCCAAAAGGAAGTAAATATGAGACAGAGAAGATGGCTTGAACTGGTAAAAGACTACGATTTGTAAAATTAACTATCATCCAGGAAAAGCCAATGTGGTTACAGATGCTCTAAGTAAAAAGTCATTAGCTACTATATCACTTAAGTATGTTGATCGGAAAGATCTTTTGATGGATTTGCATTGATTGAAATTAGAGATAGTACTTACAAGTTTAATGGAGAAATTAGCAGCTCTTACCTTGCAACCTACAATTTTAAAGAGAATCAAAAAAGGCTAGAATACAGATCCCTATTTGACAAGCTTAAAGACTAAGATAGAGTTTGGAAAAGAGGTGGCCAACCAAATTTCTAGTGATGGTGTAATCAGATATAGAAATCGATTGTGTGTGCAAGATGGAACAATCAAAAAAAGATATTGATAGAAGCTCACACTACTCCATACTTTATTCATCCCAGTACTACAAGTATGTATAGGGACTTGAAAATGCATTACTGGTGGCCAAGTATGAAAAAGGATGTGATTAAGTTTGTAGAATAATGTCTCACATGCCAGCAAGTTAAAGCTAAACATCAAAGACCTGCTAGTACGTTGAAGCCTACACATGTGCCATAATGGAAATGGGAAGAGATTGCTATGGATTTTGTGGTTGGACTTTCTAAGACAAATAAAGGACATGATACTATTTGGGTTAATGTGGATAGATATACTAAGTCAGCCTATTTCCTGCTAATTAAAGTGACTTATAGTTTAGATTAGTTGGCTTGGTTGTATGTTCAAGAAATCATTAGACTACATGGTGTTCCAAAGGTTATTATTTCTGACCGAGATACGAGATTCACTTCAAAATTCTGGAAGAAGGTTCAGGAGGCTATGGGTACAAAACTGGCATTCAGTACAGCTTTTCATCCTCAAACAGATGGACAATTAGAGAGAACCATATACACTCTTAAGGATATGCTTAGAGCTTGTGTGTTAGATTTTCATGGATCTTGGAGCAAGTACTTGCCGTTGATAGAATTTGCCTACTATAATAGTTATCAAGCTTCAATTGCAATGCCTCCATGTAAAGTATTGTATAGGATGAGAAGGGAGAAAGGAAATTTCTTGATCCAGAATTGGTAAGAGAAACAGCTGAAGCAGTAGAAAAGATTCGTACACGGTTATTAACTGTTCAGAATAGACAGAAGCATTATGTTGATCCTAGAAGGAGAGAAGTCATATTTGATGTTGGGGACAAAGTATTTTTGAAGGTTGCTCCCATGAAAGGAATCCTGAGGTCTGGGAAGAAAGGGAAACTTAGTCCCAGATATATAGGCCCATTTGAAATACTTGACAAAGTTGGAGAAGTTGCCTATAGACTTGCATTACCACCCTTATTGTCGAACATACACAATGTTTTTCACGTCTCTATGTTAAGCAGATATGGTCTAAACCCTTCACATGTTTTGAGTTATGAGCCATTGGAGTTGAGCCAAGGTGTGAGTTATGAAGAAGAACCCATGGAGATTTTGGATAGAAAAGAGAAGGAGCTTAGAAACAATAAGATCCCTTTGGTCAAAGTATTGTGGAGGAACCACGAAGTAGAAGAGGCCACATGGGAAAGAGAAGAAAAGATGAAAACTAAGTATCCTCACTTATTTGGGTAAGCAAATTTCAAGGACGAAATTTAATAAGGAGGAAAGGATTGTGATGCCCAAGTTTCTCACTTACATAATAATCCAATAATAAACATGTTCATATTATATAATATACATATCATGAAACTAGTGTCAATTCTATGATAAATTGCTCATTTTGATCGTTAAGTGCTTTCAATATGTATTATTATGCTAATGGTTGTTGAAGTGTTCCCAAGTAGTGTAAAGGCTCAGTATCCTCAGAGAGAGAGCTTGGTGTGTGAAAAGAACAAAGAATATATTCATGAATAATAATATTGTCAGCAAATGCATTAAAAGTCATGTCTATTGATAACTTGTTCAAATAGTAGTTTTTTGATAAAATACATCTTTTATGCTTTTCAAAACCAAATTCACTGTTCATTTAGCATATCAAATTGTTTTAATTTAATGTTTAGGACTCATTTCTAGCATTTTCAAAAATTTTCGTTCCAGATAAGCACGAGATGGCAATCATTGTACTGAACTATAGATTCAGCTTAATCGCGTAATGTCATCTTTGTGCATTCTATGAATTGGAAAATTATACTATGTTTGCATTATCAATTAGAGTGTAATTGACTGTATTTTATGTTTAATGATTTGTTATGGGACTAGGTTCCACCAAATTACAATAAGATTGGCCATATAAGATCATAAGTCAAAGTATGACTAGATTTCACTTTCTAAGCTAGGTTTCACCATTACGGTCTACATTTGGGTGTATAGGATTGACCAGTAACATGGTTAGTATGGTAAAGATGTTTTAGATCTGGACAGATGGAAAGTAATGAACAAATACTTAAAATACTCCTTAGAATTTAAGTTATGCCATTTCTTAGCCATTAAGTATTGATTTTTGACCAAATCTGGTCATTTCTTTCCTCTTCCTCTCCAACCACGACTTGAATGACTCCAGCCACTTTCTATACTTCTCTCAACTCCCTTTATCCAAATCTAAGAGTTTCCAAGTTGTAGAACTCAATTTGGAGCTCAAGAAAGCAAGATAGATCCAAAGTAGTCAAGGTAATTCTACTAGTTCTTCTACTTAGGTTTTGTTTTGTTATTTCAATTCTCCACTTGATACTACTTAAGTAATATTTCCTCTAGGTCCTCTTGAGTCCTAAGATCAATTTCAAAGCCTTAGAAATCAGTTTTGTCGAAGTATATAGTAAGAGCTTTAACAAAAGTTCAAAGTAGTCAAGGTGAGCTTTTTGTGGAATTTAGAATTGGTAATTTATTTCTATTGCTTTAGCACTTGAATTAAATTTTTTATTTGATGAATTAAGCCTAAGGATACCTTATATATGGCTGGAAACACAAACTTTATGTTGAGGATTAAAGTTATACTTAAAGCCCTAAAGTGTGCTAGTTAAGGATTTAAGTGTTGTCATGTGTGGTAGATTAAGCTTTTTTATTTGAAATCTGATTTTCTAAAGTTGGAGTGTATATTTTATAGATCCTAATATTTATTACACTCATTTGGTGGCTGTTTATGATGACACATAACAATAAAAGTTGTTTTAAACTTTGTCTAAATGAAAGGAATTCAAATGTACCTAGATTACTCTAAATGATCCTATTTGAATTGTATATGTGGGAATTGGTTTGTTGATTATTATTACAGTTCTTAAACCATGATTTTAATCATATGGGAATGTCCTAAAAATAGGGGAGGTGCTGTTCAGATATTTTAAGAACCAAATGGTATCATTTAGAGGCAAATGGACTAGTTTTTATGAAAGTAGATGACATTTTGGTTCATTTTGTGATTAGGGTTCCTTCTTTTGTAAAATTTGTGATTCGGTCTTGTACTTGTTGTCATTTAGAATTTTACATTGTAGTGATAATTTTAGTAATAAAATTGACATCAGGTCTTCCACACACCTTGCCACAGAGGTTACTGACCCTTTCCACTATCTTTTCTATCAGACACAAGGTAAGTGAAGATTTATTTTAACTGCATCACAAGAATAATAGTAGATACAAGATGTTTTCCTATATGCTTATGTGTATTATTTCAATTATATGTTATTTATATTATTGTTGTAAAGGTTACGAAAATATAAGCATGGCATGATCATTTAAGCATGATTTTCAAAGAAATGAAGTTTTCTACACATTGGATTTAAAGTAGTATCATTGTACTGGTTTTACAAGATATGTTTTATGTACATTGTCTAGTCTGTCGGCATTGAGTAAGTATAGTTTGCACAGGCATCCTTCCCGCATAGGTGGGCACGGCTTACCGACTACCGGGACTAAGCATTGTACTATGTGATTTATTAGGTGCATTACCTAGTCAGTCTGCGTTGGGTAGAGATGGTTCACATTGGCCATGTGTTTCCTTCCTGCATAGGTGGGCACATCGTACCGACTACCGCAACTTTGCAGTATACTCAAAAGCCTTATAAAGAAATGTTTTCTAAGAAAACTGCATCAAAATGAAAAGTTATGGAAGAAAGAGTACTATTGGAATTTCAATGAAGTTTATGCATGAAACATGTTCACGAGTATGCATGATCTTTACTTATTGAGCATTAGCTTATTTAGTTCCGATGATACAGGCGATGAGATATATGATGTATAAAGTTGCCGGTTGGCTAGCACGCTTTCTTATTCCCATGATCATACAGATATAGATGAGCTTGACTTGTGGGGGATGTTTTCTTTGTATTTAGATATTTTGGTATGATGTAAATATCACTGTGGATAGCAAGATAAATGGATAAGAACTTTTTGGTTGTACAGTTTGTAAAGATACTTTCAGAAAGTAATGCCACGCAAGTTCTTTTGTTTTAGAGTTTAAAAACTTTAGATTGGCCCAAATTTTTGAACGAAACTAAAGTTATAGTTTATAAAAGAGTAATGCTTCCTAGTTTGACCTACATAGTCATATAGTTAAGCTAAGGGGCATAACAGTTAGTCCTATTTCAATTGTGAAAAATCCATAATTGAGCACAATGCCTTAAACTTTGAATTGTGTGTGAATCTAGATATTGTTTATGTAAATATGTTATTTTGATATTCTCACAAATACTAGAATTTACTTGATAATCTACTGAGTCGAATTCCTAGGTCACATCACAATGAGGAAGGATTTAGATATTGTCTGGATCAATTGTGTAACACCCTCTTTATCCTAGTGAAAATTTATTAACTTTCTATTTACAAGGCGTTACTTTTGGAAGATAATCCTATAATTATTTTTCCAAAATACGGGCCAATTCGAACTTTTTATTTTCTTTAAAACTCTATGGATAGGTGACTTTACTTCCATACATGATCAGTATATACATATATTACACCATGAAACATAGTAAATAGGTACTTAAAAAAAAACGAATTAAACTTCATTGAGAAACTGTAAAACATCCCAAAATACACAAACTAGCCCCCTTCCCCACAAGTGGTCAAAATATCCATATGTACAACACCAAGGTTGGGCCTCTACTTCAACTCACAAGCTTATGCTATCATCTCAATCATTACCTGCAACACAAGACTATAATGAGCTATAGCTCAGTAAGTAAAGTAATGGATGACATATTGCTCAATGACATGAATTAAATATATGATCGTGCTTTCTTAAATGTTTCGGTATAAATGATTTTCTTTAGACCCTTCCCTGTCTTGTGCCCACTGTCCAGTTCAGCACTGTGCCTGCAGGGCTTCCTGAATTAATGATATCCCATGGGTTCTCCTCCCGCTGGCTCTTACCACAGTGGGGCTCGTTACTAACCTTATTCCATCGTTACCCCATCGAGCTCAAGAGATAAGGTGGCCCGAGACTGTAGTTTATTCTATTATATAACTTGGAGGAGGAATATTGTGGCAAACCTTGTGACTAATCCTGTCACACTTGCCCCTCTCCTGGGGCTGCCACTCTGAAACTGTAAATATTTATCCCGCTTCCCTGTAACAGTGTCACAAAACCTTCTGAAAGTTACCTGATCTTAACTTCTCTATGATAAAATAGTTTTACACAATAATACTAAGGCATTTCATAAATCATATTACCCTTCTTAAACTTTTTCATAAAACATGCATGGTTATATGGTGCACATAATAAAACTACACCAAAATTACCAACCATATATATGCTGAAATCGAAATACCAATGGTCATACTCATAATCAGAATAAATGCAAAACGTGGAAACATAATAGATACTTATATAGCACATAATTCTTGTGTTGCAGTTGAGTACTTTACTTACCTCGTGTCCTAAATAGAAATAAGTTGTGGAAAGGGTCAATATGCTCTAGAGATTGGTGTGCTATTCACCTGTCATTGTTTATAGGTAATCAAAATGCACATTTTGCCAAAAGAATGCATCAAGATACTCGAACAATACCGAAATCAGAATTTTCACAAAATTAGGAAACTTGATCTTAGAATGACTCAGAAGTATATAATTCACTTAAGGTACTTGAAAATCAATAAGTAGCATTAAAAAACTGTTCAAAGGTATTAAAATATGAATGCTAGTTCGTTAGCACAAAAATGATCCAAAATGGCATATAATTTTGTAAAACTAGTCCATTTGCTCCTAAATGGTGCCATTTCATTTTAAAACTATTTGGACAGCACCTCCCCTATTTTTAGGATGTTCCCACATGATTAAAATCATGGTTGTAAACCTGCAATAGCAATTATAAATCCAAATTCCCACATATACACATCAAAAGGATCACTTAGAACAATCTAGGTGCACTTGAACTCTTTTTCGGTTTCAACAAGTTTCAAACCACTTTTACACTTATGTGTCATCACAAGCAGCCTCCAAATGAGTGTAATAGACAATAGGATCAATAAGATATACAATCCAAATTTAAGAAATCAGATTACAAACATAGAAAACTTAATCTATTACACATCAAAACACTTAACTCCATAAATTGCAAACTTTGGGGCTTTAGGTTTAACTTTAATCCTCCACTTAAATTTTATGTTTTCAGCAACATATAAGGATTCCTAGGACCATTATTCATCAAATAATAGCTTAGGTTTAAGAGCTAAAATAAAGGAAATTCACTACAAATTCAAAATCACACATAAACCTCACCTTAACTAGTTTGAGTCTTTGCTAGATTTCTTGCCTTCTATCTCCACCAAACTGATTCCCAAAACTTAGAAATGGATTTTTGGACTTAAGAAAACCTGAAAAAACCTTTGTTTAAGTGGAAACAAGTAGAGAATTGAAATTAAAGGACAAGACCTAGAAAGAAGAACTTTGTAGATCTACCTTGACTAGTTTTGGTGTATCTTGCTTTCTAAAGCTCCAACTTGAGGTCTACCACTTGGAAACTCTTGGATATGGTTAAGGGAAGTTGAGAGAAGTTTAAAAAGGTTTTTGAGAGGCTCAGGTCGTGGCTGGAGAGAAAGG
>JXTB01000019.1:1759343-1883025 GCA_002914805.1 Parasponia andersonii | reverse complement strand
GCTTTCTCCTCCTCCCAAGCCTTCTCTGAGTTCTCGAATGCTTGAGTTATTTCGTCGAGCTTCTCAGCTTTCTCTAAGCCTTCGAGAACTGGATTGTGCATCAAGACAGCAGCAGCCGCAGTCTAAAAAAAAAAAAAGGGTTAAGTGTTATGAAAATCTTGTAAGGCAATAAAAGTGAAGATTAAGAAGCTTACATTGGCCAGCATCCTCATCGCGGATCCGAAGGCGACCTTGGCGGAACGACGCTTCATTCGCTCCCAACCTTCTTCAGATGTAAAACGGTCGATGAAGGCGGCACTCATTCCAGCCTTCTCTGGTAGTTGGTTAAGGAGTGCGAACAGTTCGTCGCCTTTATCCGCCAGGTTTGGTTCTGAGGAGGTAGCAGCCTCGGTAGGAGGTACTGAGGTGCTCGCTGGCTGAGGTGGTGGAGGGGGCGAGCTCGTAGGGACATCCTCGAAGACGACTTTTCTCTTTTTCGAGCAGTCGACCTTCTCCTTCCCTTTTGATGGCGGTGTACTCTCGGGTGTTTTGGTTTTTGCCATTGACCCGAGAGTTGACGGAGGAGCTCGCAGACCGCTTCCAATAACCATCTCTGCACAACAGAATGTGTTAATAAGCGAGGAAACAAAATATAAAGGGTTAGAATAAGCGTGCGATTACCTTCTTCCTGGGGAGCTGGTTGAGGAGCTGGTGGGGATTCGGTCTCTGGCGATGAGGGCTCTGAGTGAGGTGGTGTGGTCGGTGCCTTCCTTTTTCTTATTCTGGAGGACGAGGCACCCAAGTCAGACTTCTTGGGCTTCTTCTTCGAGCTCGCCGGTCTAGAGGAGACAACCGGGGGGTCTGGGAATGCGGTACCCTTTGGAATCAGACCGCAAGCGACCAGGTTCTTTGATGTGCCTAGAACCTTCCAGTTAAATTCTTCAACTGGAAGCTCATTTACTGCATATACTCTTGTGAGCTGGTCACTGGAGAGTCCTGGTCGATCCTTATTGTCTGCGATGACATTGGAAATGCGATCAGTAAAAAGAAAAGATAAACAAACAAGACAGTAAGTTAGAAGACTACCTACCGGGGTTTTGGAAGAAGCCATTGGCTGCATAGTCAAAATGGAAAAATGAATTTTTCCATTTTCCCATGTTGTTGCGAACCCCGTAGATCGTTTTTATGGCTTGATTCGACCACTTGCTCGCATAGAAGAAGCCGAAGTCCGACGGGTTTGACTTCACTTGGTAGAACCAAGCGAATTCCTCGGGAGAAGGGGTTTCTAAGCCTAATTTATAATACAAAATGTACAAACCTACCATATACCTATAAGTGTTGCGGGTCAATTGAAAGGGGACGACCCCATAGTAATCTATTATTGATTTTATGTACGGATGGAGGGGGAGATGCACGCCGCATTTAAGAACCGCCTCAGAAAAGGAAGCAAGTCCGCGAGGAGGTGTGTGAGGGCGGTTGAACTCCATTGGAAGACGCGGGGGGATAGCAATCTTATAGCTGCTCGCAATCTTCCTGAGTTTGTTCGACGTGCAGCTCATTCGGACGTTGATACAAGACCAGTTTCCCTCTACGTACGGGTAGCCTGAAGAAAATGCCGGAGCACCCCTAATATGTTTGGGCCACTGATCTTGGGGGAGATCGCCTATTCGGGGACTACTCTGTCTTACCCCAGTTATTTCTATCTCGGGTTCAGACTCAAGATAATCCTCAAGGTTAATGGTGCTAACACTTGAGTTTGAACTAGATTCCCCGGAAAAGGCATTTCCTTCCCTAAACAGTTCCTCACTACTAGATATCTGGAAAGAAATATACAGGGATTCAGATATTGAGGATTTCCATTATGCTAACATACTGGATATTTATTCTAAGGTTACATTAAACAGACAGGTTTCTCTACAAGTTCATCAGAAAGTGTTCGAGCAGTTCATCAAAAGTGTTCGAGCAGTTCATCAGAAGTGTTCAAGCAGTTTATCAGTAAATGAACCGTCAGTTCAGTAAGAGTAAATTAGGGTATCAGACCCTAGAGATTGAAGATAGGATCATTTCTAGCAGTTCTACTCTACAGACTAAAGAGTATAAAAACAAATTTCTTATTTCACTTCGGTGAAATAAGTTTAATCCCAGATTGAAGTTGTTTTCAAGAATGAAATAAATAAGAGAAGACACTGACCTTTTCTTCAAGAGATGGAGTTGAGTTGATTCGAAACTGTGATGGAGAAGCAGCAGCGATTAGGGCGACCTGGAAGGAAGAACGGCGTTAGGGTTCTTGAGATTTCTGAAGTTTTCTGAGTAAAATGAGGCAGAGACGGATGGTTTTTGATATTTATAACCTAAGCACCGTTAGATCGCAGCCGTAGATCAGAGGATTTGGATTTTAAATCTGAAGGCTAAGGATTGCGCGGGATTTCAATCTATCCGAAAAGTCAGGATTATTTAAAATTTGAAAAGATTTGGAAAGATTCGGTGACGGTTAGTATCAATCAGGTTTCCTCGAATTTCGTCCCTAGCTACACGTGGTCCGTTCTGACAGAAAAGAGGATACGCGTGATCTTGAAAGAGGAGATTTGGAATCGACGGATCTTCGATTACTCAAACCACAAGTTTTATGACATCACAAGGTCGCACGGTAATTAGAAGCTCCATCTCGTCCTAAAGAACTAATGGAGCTGGGGGGCAATTGTTGTGCGGTCTAAAATCCTAAGGTCGCATAAAGGTTATATGCGACCTCCTCCGTGTAGGTTATGTGCGACCTCCTCTGCGAAGGTTATATGCGATCTCCTTCGTGATGGTTATATGCGACTGCTTCCACAGGTTTTGTGCGACCTTCTCCGTGCAGTTTGCCTTAACAAACAGGAAACCTGTAAGGAGAAGGAAACACGTAAATGCCATAAAGGAAACCTACAAGAAGAGGGAGACCAGTAAACGCTATGGAAGAAACCTACAAGGAAAGGGAAACTGAAGATTCCTATTTATGATTAACTAGTTATCCGTTTTGAATAGTTATCCAATTATTTTTGTATGTTACCCAATTGTATAGTTACCCGTTTATCCAATTAGGATCCTAGAGACATAAGGAGCCTAGGGGGATGGGGTTACCCTTATAAAGGGGACTCTATGATCCGAAGAACACACACCAAGTTCTGGGCAGAAACAAGTCACAGAAAATAGAAGTCAGAGCAAATTCAAGTTTGGGTAGTCTAAGGCATTAATATTCTTCAACCGTTTTTGAATCTTTCCGATTCCCAGATAAAATTGTAACCTTGAGTGTTCATCATTATTCATAAAATAGTCAGAAAACAGTGGATGTAGGCTCATCTTTTTTGGGGCTGAACCACTATAAATCCCTCTCTCCTTATTTGCTTTGATTATTACTTCAATTCACACAAGCCACATCTCTTGATTATTTATAAATTTATTGTTGATAAAACCTCCATCAACACTAACACTAGTGAACGATTTGTTTAAAAGGTTAGTAGTTTATCAACATTCATATATAGAATTTAAAGTCCATGGTATAAATTAAGCACAATTTTTTGGGCAGTTCAGACTATATCAGAGAATCTAAACCAAAGAAGAAGTAGAAAGTATTGATTATATACTTCCTTAATTTAGATAATATATGTCCGTTCTCAACAATATGTATATTTATGTCGTAAAAATAGTGACTGTTGGCTAAGCAATAGGGCTCTACAAGATCAACTTTCGGTTGTTCTTGCCCACTTTCCTTAAAAAAGTTTTAGTGCATTAGGATGTCGTTATATATCTTAGCTAGATAATGTTAGAAATTATTGGACAGAAACATTTTTTTGTGTTTTGCAATTTGCAATGAATAATTGATTAAAAGAAAAAGAACTAGTTTGACATTTTGTTGGTGTTCTTACGTTTTTGTTCTTAATAAATTAATATGAGTTTATTGGGCTCGGAGCTAGACAACACATTTTGGTAGGTCACGTCATATTTAGTCCTAAACCCTCTCCATCTCTCACAAATGAGTTAATAACCCTGTAGTTTTCTAAACTTGTGTGAAAATCGTATTTGGTTCCTAAATCTTAAATTCCTCGTTTTGACCTTAAACTAATAATAATGTTTCTGGTTATATATACAGACATAGATTTTTGTCAACACAAAAACGAACATATCTTGAATTAAGATATAATTTAAAGTAGTTTAGCCGTAAAAATGGCGTACGTCCACTGAGAGTTACATATCTTGAATTGAGATCTAATTTAGAGTGGTTTAGCCTTATACGTCAAATGTGATTTTCACTAATATATATAGTTAGAGGCAGAAGGTAGAGTTATGTGAATTGAATTGTGTGTGGCCCTAGATATAGTTTACATCTCCACCCCTCCATTCTAGCCTTGATCTTATCTTTGGTGAAGGAGAAATCATGAATAGTGTTATTTGAGAAAAACAGAGGATTACCTAGGAAGGTAGCTGACCCAGTCATGGTACTGAATCCCCATAAATCACAATTTAGACATCCTCATTTTATCTCGGGGAGATTAATCATAGATAATATGATGGGCTTGGCTAGTCAATGGACTGATTTGGTTATTGGATGCATTTCTTCTGTCAAATATTCTTTGTTTGATCAATTAGCCTTGAGGATGTGTCATTCCACTTACCTTTTCTTTCTTTGTGCCGATGGTCTCTCGTCTATGATTCGAGAGCTGAATGAATAGATTAATTCATGGGGTTAAAGTGGCTTGAGCAGTACCCAAAATCTCCCATTTATTCTTCGCTGGGGATAATTTATTTCATACTAGAACTTTTTCCCTAAGTGTGCTGCTTGGGTCAATTAATCAACTTTGAGAAGTCTTCACTCTCTTTCAGTCTAAATACGGCTCAAGGTTTGAAGGAGGAAATCCATCTCATATTTAATATCGAAATGGTTCTTGCTATGAGAAATATTTGGGGGCTGCCTTCTCTAGTTTGTAGAAACAAAAGAGAATAGTGTTTGGAGCTATCAAAACTAAAGTGTGGCAAAAGCTTCAAGTTTAGATGGAGAAGAATTTTTTTGTTAGGGGTAAAGAAGTGTTGCTGAATGCAATGGCTCAAGCAGTTCCTGCTTTCTAGTAGTGTACTCAAATTGCATAGCTCGATTTGTGAGGAAATTCGAATTTGTAATGATTTTTGGTGGGGTTTAAGTAAGGAGAGTAAAAGAATTGCACTAGCTTAGATGGGAAAATTAGCTTTGTGCTCCTAAGGAAATGGGAGATCTCAACTTTAGAGACATATTTATGTTCAAACAAGCCAATCTAGCTAAGTATGCCCGAGGTTGATCAAGTATCCCAATTCTTTAGTAGCCAGAGTGATGATGGTCAGGTATTTTCCTCGTTCAAGCTTTTCAGATAGTTCTTATGGCAGGAATGCTTCTTATTTGTGGAAAAGTCTGATAAGAGGGCAGGAAAATTATAAATTTGAGAACTCGAAGGAGAATAGGAATTAGGAAAATATATAGAATATTCTTTAAGGATGTATGATGATAAATGGTTACCTCACCTTTCAACATTCAAAGTCATTTTTTCTACGAAGCTTGATAAAGATTCTTTAGTGACATATTTAATAATTTGTAGATGGTTTGCGGAATGATAGTTCGATTAAAGAGAAGTTCTTATTTGGCACTTTAATAGGAATATTGATTACTAGGTGAAAAGTGGCTATACGACTGCAATGTTCGTGAAAAATTGAATGTCGGTTGCTCTTGAAAGGATAGTGGGTGGTGGAGGAGATTTTGGAGTTCAAAGCTTTCAAATAATAACAAGATTTATATTTGGTGAGATTCTAAGGATATAATCCCTACATTGAGCAATTTGTACAAGAGAAAAATCTCAAAGGTGAGTAGCTTCCCTTATTGTAATGAAGCTATCGAAACTTTCTGCCACGTTCTAATTGATTGTGTTGCTATCAAATCCAATATTTTTCATTGAGCATTCTCGTAATTTCCTATTAATTTGGGTTTATTTGAATTAAAAATATGGTTGAAAATACTTTTACTTTCGATTTAAGGGCACAAGTGCGAAGAAATTATGAAAATTGGGGTCAAATCATAAATTTTGAGGACTTAATTTAAAGGAAAGATAAAGGATGGGTCAATTCATGAGTTTTTAAAAAAAAAACTTGAAAACCCACTTAAGGGCAGCCACATGGCAAGAAAACTTCCTCTCTTGCACCATCACTATGCACCACCCTACACGAGATCCCAGCCCTAGTCGAGGTAGTCTTGCCGCCGTCCCTCGTCGTTGGATCCACCGTGTAAAGCTAGATCGAAGGGCTCAAAAAACTCACAATTTTCTACCATGTTCTGGCACCTCTAGTCACCACGAGTTTAGTCGATGAGTCAGCTCTAGCTCTTTGTCCTCGTTAACCTTGCACCCCTTTTCTTTCGGCAAAAAACAACTCTGACGCATTAGTGTTATTCTACATTGGATGTTCGGACTAAGTTATATACTTATGGCTACTTATTTAGGTAGTTTGGACTTATATGTGCTCCAATTGATCATATCGAACTTGTTATTGATTACACTTATGGTTGTGAGCTTGACTTGAATGATATATACTTGCCTTCAAAATGTGATTTATAATGGTCTGAAATTTGTGAACTTTTGGACTATTGTTTTATAAGTGGAGTTCTATTAAGTTTTTGAATGACTTATTAACCATACTAGACTTTAGAAATAAGTACTTTGTTCATTATTAAAAACTTATAATTGATTCTTTATTGTGCTTTAGCTCATCCCTCATCTTTTTTCCTCCCAATGTCAAGTGTCAGCCCAACTAAGATTGATGCTCATTTGGTTGGTAGAATTGTTTGGTATTTTCTTACAGTCTCTTCTACTTTTTAGGGTTCGTAACACCTCATGGTCTCTTTCTATCTTTCTTAATGATTATTTAGCCATGTTTAATAATATTTCCAGGTGAATGTATAAGGGTACTTTTATTCAGAAGATTATGTGTATAAAAGGACATAATGGAAACCGCAAATGTATATTTTTGAACCCTTAAGTACTTCGTTTACAAACATTTATGTTTAATGAGTAGTGACTTCAAGCATTGAAAACTTATTTAAGAGTGATTTCAAGGATTTTTGACAAGGGTGTAGTTTTCAACTATGAGCTGTCATTTTTCAAAGGTTTAGATAGTTAATTTCAAACTTATTAGACTTTACAATGTAAATTATAAAATCATTACAAAAGTTTTGGCTAATAGGCTGAAACTTACTATTCTTTTTACATGATATTTCTGACTCACTGGGTGTATTTGTATTAGGTAAACCGATTTCTGGTAGTACTGTCGCAGTTTTTGAATTAATACACAACATGCAAAGAAGAATAATGGTAAGAAAGATTGTATAGCATAGAAACTTGATATGAATAAGGCATATGATTGGGTGGAAATGAGTATTTTGTGAGCCATTATGCTCGAATGGGTTTCTGATCTCAGAGATGGTTTCACATCATCATAGATTGTATAACATTGCGCACACTTCCTTTTCCTTTATGATTAATGGTTTTCCTCGTGAATTGATTGTCCCTCGGTGAGGTTTATATTAGGATTTCCCATTATCTCCGTACCTTTTCTTGTTATTATGTGCAAAAGGGTTGTCATCTCGTTCAAGCAACAAACAATTTTTCTTGTTCTCAAAGAGGAACTTGGATGAGTCATTTTAATTGTTATCACTCGACAAATTAATTCAAAAGGAAGGCGAGGATTGGATTTGACGGGGTGAATTCTCATCTACGCCCAAAATTTCTTCTTCCTCCGAGATAGAGAATCCCTTCCACATATCCCACAATAGACTTCACTCCATAGCTATTTTGGGCCACACAGTAGATCAGGCACAGCAAACGAGGCAGACGACACTCTCCACTCGAGACAGCGTACGACACTTTAATCGATTTTAACCATAATAGCCAGTTAGCTACACACTAGCTTATAGTGTAACTTGTTTTACATAAACTACTATTACCCAAAAGGCCAAAAACTCAAGGTAGTCAGTCGATAAACAAAACTACACAAGCAAGAAGTTCAGATTTAATAGTATTTATAAAATGCAGTCATTTTCACTTTTCTTTTTCTTTTTCTCTTTTTTTTTTTTTTTTTTTTTTTAATTTCTTTATATCCCTCTAACATTGGTCTAATTCGCATTTTGACCCTAGTAGTTTTCCCTTTTTACAAGACAACCTCCTTATTAAATATCCAGCTAAACTTGACGCTAAGCGGCTCCATCTTCCGCGCCCGCTCCTCGGCTCGCTCCTGCAGCTTCCTAATTCTCGGCGCCAAGCCACATACAAACTCCTGCGCCCGCTGAGCCTCAGCCGTCAATCCCTCCATCTTCTCCAACCTCCACCGCCCGATCAAGAACTCCAAGATGTCGGCGTAGTCATCAGCCGTATACACGCCGAGCCGCTGAGCCACAGCCGAGAAGTGCTCGAACAGCCTGGGGTCACGTCCATCGTACATGAGGTGGGCCGGCATTGTGATCTTCTTCCTCATCATGTCAGCGATTGCCAGCATGGCACCGCTGGGGTCCACCTCTAGAAGCTTCTCAACGATCTTGGCGTACGCGTTCTCGTGGCGCTTCTCGTCGGCTGCGATGGTCCCACATACACGCGCCAGCACTGGATCCCCGCCCTCCTTCGCCATGCGAGCCGTGTTGCCATGCGACACAAACGTGGCCCGTTCTTGGAATGACGTGTACACGAAGCCCAAATACGGGTTGTTCTCAGTCCCCGGGTCCTATATCCAAAGCCCAAGTTAGGAAAACGACACCTAAACACCAAAAACGACACATACATGCTCGCTCCAATTTTTAAAAACCTATTCCCAATGTTAGAAAACCACACGCTAACACTATAAACGACACCCAAATACTAAAAACGACACCTACCATGCCAGCTCCAATCAGGTACTGGACGGTCCGCTCAACCATGAGCATGTCGACCCGACCCGATAAATACAAATACGTGCGGAGCAAATCCCCGTGGCGATTCTCCTCGGCGGTCCAGGCCCGGGTCCATTGGGCCCATGGGCTTGGGCTGGCACCGGTCTCGTCCCTAACGCCGTCCAGGGTGTTTATCATGGTCTGGTACGTAGGCAATGCGTCCTCGGTGATCATATCCCCAACGAGAACCACGAAGTACTCATCCGGAAGCTCTGCCGTCCGATCACGCAATGCACGGACCTGGTCGAAGAATTCGTCTCTGGGCCTCGTCGGGTCGGGTAGGAAGTCTTGGGGCTGCCAGCATTGGCCCACGGGCTTTAGCAGCGGGATGACCCATTGGGAGGCCCAGCCCTCTAGCGACCTGAACACCTCCACTTTCTCAGGCGGCATGGAATGGGTCCGCTGGAGCTTCAGCGGCGGCGGTGGGGCCGCCACGGCAGAGACTCGGAATCTAATAGTGGGCTTTGGTGGGCCCAATGGGAGGGACATTGGGCTTCGTTGGCCACGCGGGGCCCATGCAAGATTTCTCGAGCTTAGGCAGCCGGAGGAGGCTTGCATGGTGGTGTTATTTGCGTCGTGTGTGTGTGTGTGTGTGTGAGCGTGGGGAAAGGAATGGAATCTCGAAGGTTTCTGGTTTCAGTCAGTAATGAGTGAATGAGCAGCGGCTTTGTTATTTATAAGATGTGTGATTATAGATTCGACCTTGGTGTTGGTTGTAATTACGAGTATTGCCATTTTGAGTTAGATTTTGCTATAAATATTTGGTTGAAGTGCATTGACCCGATAGGCGATAGACCCCTTGTTTTTTAATTCCTTCTCAAGAAAAGGAAAGAAAATGTCGAAAAGAATCTGAAATTAAAACATATGCTTCTATGGAATTATTCGTGTAAGACTTGACAAAAAAAAAAAAATAAATGAATAAAATAAAATATTTGCTTTAAAAAGTGTTAAAAGGGTAGTGAAGTCATTGGGTCAGATGGAAGTTGGAACTAAATATGAATATGGATGTTGTGGGCTTTGCAAAACTAGGGGTGCAGTGGTTTTCACTGTTAGAGAGAGAGAGAGAGAGAGAGTTGACTATTTCTGTGGGTTTTAAATTTCAAAACAAGCAAGTGAAGTGAAGTGAGAAATGTGCTTTTGGAATCAACGGTGGGTTTGAACTTACTAGTATTGATCAATTGACAACGCATTGCTTTGGTACAAAAAAGATCTCTCCTTTTTCCTTTTTCTTGCTTTTGTTCTTTTTGTTTAATTATTATTATTATTATTATTATTTTTTTAAAAAAAAACGGAGGTCTCATATCTAAATTACAGAAAATCCACTTGGCCTTTAATGATTGACAACGACCTTACCTCGGTTTATTAACAGTGCTTGGACGATTGGAAGTAACCAGTAAATAAGGAGTGGTAAATATATTCTTTTTATCTTATTATTTATACTTGTAGTCTTCTTCGCGAATATTACAATTTAAATTCAGTTATTTCTTTTTTAGTATTGTTTATTCATTTCTTCGTTCTTTCCATGGAAGCAAGGATCATGAAAAATTTTAATAAATAAATAAACAGTAGACACACTTTCTTACACAAGTCCGCAATTCATATTTCCACATCCCATAGATATTATTTTAGCCCAAACATGAAGTTTTTTTTTAAAAAAAAAAAATTACTCGACATTTGAAATTCTCTTTATTCCCACGATTCAATTTTGATTCACTCCTTTGAAAAAATATACACATATACAGGAGGTTTGGGCAAAATAGCCAAATTTTAGGTCCTTCTTAGTAACTTTTTCTTTTCTTTTCTTTCTTTTCTTTTTTTTTTTTTTTTTTTTAATAAGAAGAGAACTTCATTCAAGACACAGGCAGGTTCAAAGTGAACCAGCCACCAAAAGAAACGCAACAACATACAAACAGGCCCTGTAGTCCTGTCTCGCATGTACCTCCCCACACAAAATAAAAATGCAGGGAGAAATAGGGTCCCCCTGGAAAAGCCCTCTCTCCAAATTAAATTTGAGGAAATTTGATTTTTTTTTTTCGGTATTTTTTCAAAAAAATTGAAAAATTCCGAAATTTGAAATTGTATTGAAAACTTCCGGATTTAATTATAAAAATACAACTTTTAAAAGTATTTAGAAAACTACCACTTTTTATTGATTCATGAGATGTTTAAGGTAATTAGTTGAGTTACCTGAGGAAACTTAAACAGTTAATTCAAGTAACTGGATTGGTTACTCTAAATAACCTAACTAGTTACCTCGAATACTATGAAAAATACTAAATTTTAAGAAAAATAGTATTTTTATAAATATTTTTTAAAAGTGTTATTTTTCTAATAATACTTTTAAAAAATGATATTTTTTAAGGAGTTTTCAAAAAATGAGTCTATCCATCCGGGATTTTTCAATTTTTGGTATCTTGGGCCTGAAATTTTTTAAATTGCCCAATTAATTTTACTTAAAACTGAGCCGTTGAGGAGGATATTAGAACTTAGGGTAATGATACACGCCATTATCCACATAATAAAGCGTTCAAGGACCCATACTTGTAAAGAATCGTTCGAATGAAAGACCACTCCATATGATCATACACCTTCTCCATATCTAACTTGTGCATCATTAACCCATGCCCCCCTATCTTCGTCTTTAGAGTATGCAACAGTTCTTGAGCAACCAAGGAATTATCACCAATGCTTCGAAGGATATCAGCGAAGGCAACAACGGCTTCATTCTATTGGCAAGAATCTTCGAAATCACCTTATAAACAATGTTACATAAGTTAATAGGACAGTAATCATTCAATCTCGACGAATGTTCAATCTTCGGAATCAGCACAATATTAGCTTCAGTAAGTTTCGGCCATAGACAACTCGAGTGAAAAAAACTCTTGCACAGTGGCAACCACATACGAATTTAACAGTACTCCAATAAGATTTAAAGAAAAGTCCCAGTAGACCATCCAGTCCAGTGTACCGAGTTAATCTCTTCTACAGTCGGAAAGCTCAATATTATTAAGAGTCCCAATGAATCACGCTAACCTGAGGAAAGATCAACCCCTCTAGGTTCTCGGGACAATTAGTACATTGGGAAGTAAACAACGAGCGGAACTTACTTGTCAAGGCCTCACCGATCTCATTTCTTCCGTTCAAACACCGACCATCATCACTCTTGACATACTGAAGGTAATTTCTTCTCCTCCTCCTCCTCCTCCTCGTCGTTGCGAAGAAGAATTTAGTACATCGGTCACCTTTTCCGACCTAGCGAACCCTCGATTTCTACTGCCAAAAAATCTCTTCACGTAGTAACAATTCATTAAGCCATGACGTCGCTTCTCCTTCCCTTATCGAAATCTCCTCTGGGTGAGGCAACTTTTGGAGATGATTTACCTCGGCCCAAGTCTCTGCAAGCTGAGTATAGACATTACCAAATTAGGAGTAATTCCATCTCCTAAGAGTACGCTTTACCTGCGTTACTTCTCAAGTCAAGGCCAATAGCATCCATGTCATGGTTAGGCTCAGGCCAGGCCGATTTAACAACCCAATGGCTGCGAACATCAAGCGTCCACATAGCTTCAAACCTAAATGGTTTCATACCCATACCTTTATCGCCGCCCGTCTCAACCAGAATCGGGCAATGGTCCGACGTGCCATCCACCAGATTTGTCACCCTAGCTCGCGGAAACATCTCACTCTAGCTCATTTAGGCCACAGCACGATTAGGCCTAGCTCTAGCAAAAAGAACTCCATCCCGTCTATGATTCCAAGTAAAGAGAGGCCCGGCGAACTCCAAATCTATAAGACCCATTTCGTCGATACAAGCTCGTAAGGCCCCAGAAGAGGAACCTGAGTCATTCGACCAAGACTGAGAGTCCAATAACACTCAATTAAAGTTGCCAAGAAGCAACTTCGAATCTGGGGTACGGTTAAGGATCCTCGGCACCGCATTCCAAAATGAACATCTCATAAAGGCAGCCGGAGGCCCATAGACTGCGAAAAGATTCCACAGGACACCCGGTGGGTCCGAAAAAAACCAAACACGAGATCAAATTCTTCGACCAGTACATCGGCTCCAAGTTGACACCGTCCCGCCAAGCAACACAAAACCCACCACTTAGACCAACAGGAGGAATGAAACAAACATTATAGAAATGAAGCGGTCGCAAACAGAATCTAGTGCGCTCTTCCAAAATCATCATTTCCGACAAAATAACCACAACTAGTTTATGGGACAAAACCAGAGCCCGTAAACTCTAAACTGCTAGAGGCCGGGCAAAACCTCTACAGTTCCAAGCTAAGAGTATCATGGCTCCAGCGGAGGACTTTACGGGCCGGCCTATATAGCCCCATAACGAAAAACCTGAGCTTCAAGATCAACAACTGGACAATTACCAGATCCCTTCTGACCCTCATTCGCACGAAGAAGCCGCCCCTTTGCTTCAGATGGCGACTAGGAGGAGTTACTGAAGGTCCCTTGGAACAGGTACGTAGGTCAAAAGCTTCAATCGTGACCTCCAGCTGAGGCTCTCGAGAAAAAGAAAGGCCAAAGTGTTCAACGCTCTCATTGACGTCCACCCAGGACTCATTGCAACAACCTCCTGGGCCAGTTTCAAGACGTCCACTATAAGGCCACAATTTGGCATGTCAGATGGGTGGGCCATGGGGAGGATAAATTCCTAGGCCTTCCTTTTCTTAGATTTGGGGTGGGAAGAACCATCCTCTCCACTCGGCCATTGACGGAGCAGGGGCCAATAGGGCCTGATGGGCCTGGAATTGGTCCACAGAGCAAGGGGCCCTCATACAATCCAAAATTTCATTAAAATATGATTCCGGAATCGTTCGTGCTTGATTGAACTGAACCCACCGAGGTGACCCCCGCTTCCGTTTCTTGGAAAAAAAAACCCGCAGCAAGAGGCTTTGCGACCTGGATTTCCACCCGAACTCGGACAAAGTCTCCCGAAAAGAAAATACCCAGCGTTTTCCGGTCAATCTTAACCAAACGGCCAAATCTTACCGGCTATTAACTTGACATTACCCTCTGTAACAGAGTCTCGCGGTAGACTCGTTATTCGAACCGGAACCGTCGAACAAATTAACAATTGCAGCTCACCAACTAGTCACAATAAGAACAGTAAAATAAAAAAGCAATCGCAGTAGGAATAGTAAAAAGAGCAATCGCAATAAGAATAATAAAAAGGACAGCCGTAATAGTAATAGTGAAAAGAGCAGTCGTAATAGTAATAGTAAAATAGGGTGTTTACACCACTTTTTAAGTTCTATAAATACGGATGGCTTCATCACTTGTTTTGCATCCCATTCTAAATCCTCTTCCTTTCTAAGAGATAATTCAAGCCTGGAAATTCCTCTTAGTGTCTCACTTATTTTCTCTTAAATTGTTTAGAGGGGTGTTTTCTCCTAGAGAGAGGTTCATTTGTTCTCTCCTTGTACTTAGAGAGAAGTGAGTTGTAATCTCCTTTTCATAGTGAAATTCTTCACAACCTTATCCGTGGACGTAGCCTAAATTAGATGAACCACGTTAATTCTTTTGTGTGCCTTATTTTTTTCATTTTACCCAAATTTTCTCAACTCGTATTCTTTTGCTGAGATTATTGATGACAAAAGGTGGGACGAGATGGATAGCAATGCTGTTGCTAACTTACATCTGGTGCTAGCAGATAGAGTCCTGTTGAGCATTGAGGAGAAGAAGTCAGCCAAGGAGATATAGGATACACTGACAAAGTTGTATCAGGCCAAGTCGTTTCACAACAAAATTTTCTTGAAGAGAAGATTTTATACCCTTCGGATGGCAGAATTAACAATGATGACTGACCACATCAATACCCTCAACACTCTATTCTCACAACTCACAACAATGGAGCATAACATAGAGAATAATGAATGTGCAGAAATCTTATTTCAGAGTCTACCTGATTCGTATGATCAACTTATCATAAATGTGACCAGCAATGCTACAACTCTAGTTTTCAACGATCTTACAGCTGCTGTTCTCGAAGAAGAAAACCGGCGCAAGAACAAGGAAGACAGATTAGCAAGTTCATAGCAAGTAGAGGCTTTGACAATGAGAGAGAGATCAACAGAACGTGGCTCCAGTGGGAGTCAGAGTCATAGTAGATCAAAATCAAGAAGTAAGAAGAATATCAAGTATTATCACTGTGGCAAGAAAGGGTACGTCAAAAGAGAGTGTTGGCAACTCAAGAAGAATGAATATTCTAGATGGAAGGACCCTGAGTCATCAAATGCTCAGAGAAATATTGCAAATACTTCAGATGATGGAGAAATCCTATATAGTGAAGCAGCAACAATTTCTAAGGACAGATGGTAGCTCACTGATGTTTGGTTAATGGATTCGGGAGCAACATGGCACATGACTTCTTATAGAGAATGGTTTCACACATATGAATCTGTCTCTAGAAGAACTATATTCATGGATAACGATCATGCCTTAGAGATCGCTGGGATTGTTACTATCAAAATAAAGATGTACCATGGTACTATTCGTATTATTCAAGAGGTGCGACATGTGAAGGGCCTGAAGAAAAATCTATTGTCTTTGGGACAATTAGATAACCTTGATTGCAAAACTCGTGTCGAGAATGGGATCATGAAAATTATGAAGGGCGCGCTTATAGTAATGTAGACAGAGAAAATCGCAGTAAATCTATACATACTTAAAGGAGATACACTGATGGAAGCGGAGGCATCAATTGCTTCAACAAATTCTGTACAAGAATCAACGATGATGTTGCATCGTAAGCTCAGCTATATGTCGGAACGAGGCTTGAAGATTCTCTCTGAACAGAGGTTGCTTCTTGGTCTCACAAAGGTATCTTTACTTTTTTATGAGCATTGTGTTACAAGCAAACAGCATAGATTAAAGTTTAGCATATCCAGTTCTAGAAGTAAAAAAGTTCTAGACTTGGTTCACTCTAATGTTTGGCAAGTACTAGTAATATCCCTAGGAAGAGCTAGATACTTTGTATCTTTTATAAATAATCACTCCAGGAGATGTTAGGTGTATCCTATCAAGAGGAAGGCATATGTGTTTTCAGTCTTCAAAATATTCAAAGTACGGATAGAGCTTGAATCTAGAGAAAAGATCAAGTGTTTAAGGACGGACAATGGAGGAGAATATACAAGATGAATTTGATAACTTTTATCAACAAGAAGGTATCAAGAGGTAGTTCACAGTGGTATACACTCCTCAACAAAATAGAGTGGCAGAGCGGATGAACAGAACCTTGTTGGAAAGAACAAGAGCAATATTAAAAGCTGCAGGTCTACCCAAAACATTCTGGGCAGAAGCAGTCAAAACTGCATGTTATGTGATCAATCGATCTCCATCAATAGCAATTGATCTGAAGACACCGATGGAGATGTGAACTGGTAAGCCAGCTGATTATTCTCACTTACATATGTTTAATGTCTTGTGTATGTGATGTATAACGCTCAAGAAATCACAAAACTGGATTCAAAGTCCAGAAGGTGTATCCTCTTGGGATATACTGATGGAGTCAAGAGATATCGCTTATGAGATCCTACCGCCCATAAGGTTGTCATCAACAGAGATGTGATATTTACAGAGAATAAACTGCAAGAGAAGAGAGACGATAGCAGACCAGAAACTATTACAGTTCAGGTAGAAAAGAATATTGAAGATTCAGATTTTTCTGAAGTAGTACCAGAGCACAAAGTAGAAGAACCAGTCGAGGAAGAGGCTTCTGAAATTCCTCAGTCAACTCGTGAGAGAAGAACACCGGCATGGCACTCGGATTATATCACTGAGAGCAATATTGCATACTATTTTCTAATAGAGAATGGAGAGCCAACAACTTTCTATGAGGCTACCAAAAGCCCAAATGTATCTCTATGGATGACAGCAATGTAAGAAGAGATTGAAGACTTTCACAAGAACAAAACATGGGATCTTGTTTCGCTACCACAAAGAAGGAAGGCTATTGGCAATAAATGGGTCTACAAGATCAAGTGTGATAGCAATGATCAATTGGAGCGGTATTATACGAGATTAGTAGTAAAAGGATATGCTCAGAAAGAAGGTATTGACTTTAATGAGATATTTTCACCTGTAGTTTGACTGATAATAGTTAGAGTGGTTCTGGCGATATGTGCTACGTTTGACCTACATCTAAAGTAGCTAGATGTGAAAATTACTTTTTTTTATGGAGAACTTGAAGAAGAGATTTATATGCTCTAACCAGAAGGTTTTGCTGAAACAGGCAAGAAGAACTTGGTTTACAGATTGAACAAATCTCTATACGGTCTCAAACAGGCACCGAGGTGTTGGTATAAGAGATTTGATTCCTTCGTCATAAGCCTTAGGTATAACAGACTCAGTTCAGACCACTGCACATACTTCGGGAGGTTTGATGAAGATAGTGGCTTCATTATCTTATTGTTGTACATGGATGACATGTTGGTAGCGGGCCCCAACAAAAGCAGAATCTAAGAATTGAAGGCATAGTTAGATAGAGAATTTGATATGAAGGACTTGGGACCAGCAAACTAGATTATAAGGATGCAAATTCACCGAGACTGAGGTAATAAGAAGATTCAACTTTCTCAGAAGAATTATTTGAAGAAAATCTTGCGCTGCTTCAATATGCAAGATTGTAAGTCGATTTCTACCCTACTTCCTGTTAACTTCAAGTTATCCTCCGGGATGTGTCCTAGCAATAAAGCAGAGAGGATGGAGATGTCTTGAGTACCATATGCATCAGTAGTGGGAAGCCTAATATTCACTATGATATGTACAAGACCAGACATTGCACAAACAGTGGGAGTAGTTAGTCAATATATGGTGAATCCTGGTGGAGAGCATTGGAATACTGTGAAGAGAATTCTGAGATATATTAAAGGAACCTCAGATGCTGCATTATGTTACGGAGGATCAAAATTTATTGTCAGAGGATATGTTGATTCAGATTTTGTGGGTGATCTTGACAAATGAAAATCTACTACAGGCTATGTATTTACTCTTGCAGAAGGAGCTGTAAGCTGGGTTTCAAAACTACAAACTATTATGGCTTTATCTACAACAGAAGTAGAATACATGACGGCTACACAAACTTGTAAAGAGGGTATCTGGATTCAAAGGTTATTAGAGGAGCTCGGGCACAAATAAGAAAAGATTCCTCTATTTTGTGACAGTCAGAGTGCCTTACACATTGTAAGGAATCCAGTCTTTCATTCTAGGACAAAACACATTGGTATTCAATATCACTTTATTCGAGAAGTAGTAGAAGATGGAAGTGTGGATATGAAGAATATTCACACAAAGGAGAACCTAGCAGATGCTTTAACCAAACCAATCAACACTAATAAGTTCTAATGGTGTATATCCTTATCTGACCTAGCCGAAATATAAGCAGCATGAAGAATTGACAAGGGAAGAAAAGAGAGATTTATCAGTTGTGCAGATATGATTAAAATCAAGTCTTCAAGTGAGAGAATGTTGAATAAATCAACAATTACAGCTCACCAACCAGCCGCAATAGGAATAGTGAAAAGGGGCAGCAGCAATAGGAATAGTAAAAAGGGCAGCCTCAATAGGAATAGTAAAAAAGACAGCCGCAATAGCAATAGTGAAAAGAGCAGCTGTAACAGCAATAGTAAAATATGGGGTTCACACCACTTTTCAAGTTCTATAAATACGGAGGGTTTCATCACTTGTTTTGCATCCCATTCTAAATCCTCTTCCTTTCTAAGAGAGAATTCAAACCTAGGAATTCCTCTTAGTGTCCCATTTGTTTTCTCCTAAATTATTTAGAGGGAGTATTTTCTCCTATTTCAAGAGAGAAAGAGGTTCATTTGTTATCTCTTTATATTTAAAGAGAAGTGAGTTGTAATCTCCTTTTCATAGTGAAATTCTTCACAGCCTTATCCGTGGACGTAGCCTAAATTGGGTGAATTCTTTTGTATGCCTTATTTTTTTTTATTTTACTCAAATTTTCTCAACTCATATTTTAGCTGTATGTTATCGCTTCCGCAAAGTTGATCTCCTAACAAGAATACTATTGTGGAAAAATCCACCTCGTGCACAGACATGGAGGAAGTTAAAAAAACATGAAGTTAAAAAAACATGAACTTGTTCCTATCCAACTCTGTCACCTTAAGCCCCCTTGGCATCATTCCCCCATCTGTGATTACATGGTCTTAACGAAGCCCAAGGCATGAACTTTCATTGAAACCAACTTACCAACTGCTTGAATTTGGGATCCAACATCGAAACAATGGAGGTTCGCTGTCTCTTCTACCAGCGAATCAATGTCAACACAGTCTTCATTCATGGCTACTAGGGAGAACCCCAACTCAAAGAACGAGAGCATTACTTCCTATGGGAAGAGGCAGAAAAGGGTTTATTTTATTGTCTTAAAATCTCGCAACACTTCTCAATCAATTCTCTTTCTTAGTAACCTTTTCAAATGCTATGGCAAAATAGTTGGAAATATCAGTTTCAATATATAGTATTATATCAAACATACTAAATACAAAAGTCGATATACTAATTACAGATATAGAGAATTGATAGTCTTCATAAACATTCAGCAAAGAGATGGAAAAAAAAAAAAAAGGCAATCATTTAACAAAGAAATGAAAAAGGAAGCTAATAAATTAAAATGAAGTGAAAAAAGCGGCCAAGATTCATAATGCCTCAGAAGTCCTCTTTGCCTTTTTCCATTTCTTCAAAACTCGACCTTATCAGCTAACAAGTGAGAATTTTACATAAATATTATTCTTATTTTGTTATCGATTTTTTTTTTATCACATTAAAATGAACTCTATAGTCTTGCTCATGTTTCTCTTATTCTTTTTGGAATGAAACTTAGTTGATGAATCATTGCACCTCTTCAATATTTTTGAAAGATAAAAAAAATATATTTTGTATTACTTTGTCATCAATTATGTGAGACTAAAATAAAATTATATATATTAAGCACTTTTTTTCTGGTAAAATAGAAAATTGACCTTTGGCATAGTACATTGTTGGGTTTTTGCGTTTTACTATTCTACGAAGAATTCATATATATATATATATATATATATATATATATATATATGTATATATATATATATATATGTTTATTCAATGAAGTAAATAGTTTATTATCAAAAAAAAATGAATTTAACATTTGTATAGAAAAAGCTTAGTACGTACAAGTGCCATTAAATAATATATATATATATATATAGGCACCAATCCACTGCCTATTATTTTTTTTACCAATCTATAGATATTATTTTGTCCAATAAAAATTTATCATACAAGTTTTTTCATAATAAAATATGAAAAGAAAAAAATTATTAAATAATGATTTTTTATTTTTTATTTTTTTTTTAACTATTTAAATTATGGTAGTCGTTAGATCTATGATCCAGCAGCTAAAAAAAATATCTATTGAATTAGGAACCTATATATATGTGTGCTAGTATATAGTAAGAATTTTTCTTTTTCTTTTTTTTCAATTCCCTGTTGATATATAAATTAGTATTAATTATTAGGAATCTTTTTTACTAACGAATTTTTGAAATTATTCACTAAAATAGTGAAATGAAATAGAAAGTAACTCTTGGAGGTAATTTTCCAACAACAAAGACAGTGGTCTAGGAATGAATGAATGATGAATTTCCCAATTAGGTGAAAAGTTATTGTCAGGCTAGGAGCGATGATACCAACCCAATCAGAGTTGATTTTGTCTCACAAATAGTGCAATACTTCTATTACAAAATTCAACTAAAGGAGATAATACAATTTAAAGCTGAATTATAAATAAAAGAATTTTGATTGGCTTGGCACCTTCGGGTATGCCCGAGCTGATCCCAATTACAACCGACTTGATACTTCTAGCTATTAACAAACCGAGCTTACTTACAAGAAAACAATTCAGCTTTGTTCGGCATCTTTAGATGCTCCGAACAAAGTACAAATAATTTAAGCTTTTGAATACTTGGTTCGTACCTTCTTAGGCTTCCAAATAGAATAAGGACAACGTATGTCAACAAAAGTTATATTCACCTACACAAGTTATTTCACATGCGTCCATCATTTTCGAATGATTGACATATGGCTCCAATTTATAAGGATAGGTGTTGGCCATCTTACGTTAAAGGGGACTAGCAAATCTCTATAAAAGCATCACTTTCAAAGAATTAGGGTAAGTCACTATTTACACACTAAAATTCCTCCATCTTGCCAAAATTCTTTTTTATCTTTGATATTTACTTATCTTTTTATTTGAATAGGTCTACTGCCGACTTAAGCATTAAAGAGTGTAGCGAGTATCATACTGATGCCACCACATTATCTCGTGTCACAGATGTTTTAAAGTAAAATTTAAAGTCACTTTTCTTTTTCTCTCTTTTTGTTTTCTCTTTCCTTGAAAAAAAAGTGTTAACTTGGGTTTTATTGTTTCTATGCATTGAATTATTTAACATTCACATGTGTGCAAGATGCTAAATTATTCTCTTCTTATCAGAAAGTATAAATATCGAACTATTTGTTTTCATTTCACTTCCTTTTGTTTTATTGTTCTGCATTTTTTTTTTCACCAGTGCTTCTAATTTATATATGTGGGCCGTGGTTCATGAAATATGGAAAAACAATAAAATTTTCCATCAAATGTCCCTTGTATGGAGGGCATAAAATCTGGCGAAATTTTGAAAAGGAGTTATGGAAGGAATGCTTGTTAAAGCTTAGGGATTTAAATGCCGAAATTTAAATATTTCCGACTTAAGCGCAAAAAATGCTAAAGTTTAGGAGTGTTTGCTGCAAATTATTTAGAAACAATTAATTAAAAAAAATCAAAACATAAAGTCCAGCTCACCAGGGATAACAGTCAGTTTACCACGTCAAATAGGAAAAAAAAATTCAAAACATTAAATGACCTTCTACATTTATATTACCATCAATAATAATAGATTTTTCCGTACAATTTCCTAACCATCAAAATCAAACTGTCCAAATTAGAGAGTATCTGTATATATATAAATTGTCAATCTATTTTTATAGAAACGATACTAAATAAAATTATTATATATAGAGGTATCAATCCAATAGTTTTATTTAGTATCATTTTGATAAAAATCAAAATAGATTGACAATATATATATATATATTAGATAATAATCTACTAATTAAAAATAATTACTTAATATAAAACAAAAATATCTATTAGATTGGCGACCTTTATATATAGACTAAAAAAAATTACTTAAGATAAAACAAAAATACATACTAGATTACAATCTCTATATATAACAATCTCTATATATAATCGTCGTTATTCGAGTAAACGGCGAAAATTCCGTATATTAATGGTTATATTAACAATTAACCACCCTGCTATATGACTTTGTTTTGATCCGTGTCTGACATATTAGATAGAAATATTTGTAGAAGACATTAGTCCATATTAGATTATTAGAAAATAGAAATCATGTAGTATACATAGCTGGCATTTTTTAAAAGAAGGTTCTTTTCACGTACGTGCACGAGTGATATTCTATCATTTGTAGGTTGTAGCGGTTGCTCTTCGTCATAACCATACTGACCAGTTCCATTCAACTGTAACAATTCTGATTTATACTTTCATTAAACCTTTGCCAATTTTATTAGAATTTAAACACGAAATGGATAAAATATGAAACAATTAAGAAGGCTTTAGTGTTCCGTTACTTTTAATACAAATTTCGATTTAGCTTTTATTCAAATCCAATCTCTCCCGATTGAAATGAGCACAAAGATATATCATAATCAAGCCTTGTGTTCAAGCTGGTGCTGATCATGAGAACCAGAAGGAGGAGTTGCTGACGTGGAAGCCTTGCCATCAGCTGACTTGGCATGCAAACCTTTACCAACCTTCTTAGTCTTCACTATCTCTTCCTCAATATGAACATCATCCTCAACCGATAAAACCACAGCCTCTGGTCCGTGACGACCTTCCACAGTGGCCTCTGTCACCTTCTTATGTTCCTTGAAATGGACGATTTCGTTTTCTTGAACCGTCTTCTTCTTCCTCTTCTTGAGGAAACAAAAGAGAGCAGCTGCAAGGAACGCAAGGAAGAAAACGCCCCCAACTGAGATGAACACAATAACTATAACTGTTGGATGATTGTCTGGTGATGGCGGTGGTGGAGGGTGAACTGGAGGACGAGGTGGGGGACGGACAGGAGGAAGGGGCCGAGGTGGCGGTGGTGGAGGGTGAACTGGAGGACGAGGTGGGGGACGGACAGGAGGACGGGGCCGAGGTGGCGGTGGTGGAGGGCGAACTGGAGGACGAGGTGGGGGACGGACAGGAGGACGGGGCCGAGGTGGTGGTGGTGGAGGGCGAACTGGAGGACGAGGTGGTGGAATGGATGGCGGTAGTGGCGGTGGAGGGGATGGATGACTTGGAGGCTTTGGTGCTGCTGGAGGCTGCTGAGAAGGTTGATAGGGGGGAGGAGGGAAAAAAGGGAAATTGTTGTTTTGAGATGCCATTTTGGTGTATCTATATGGAAGTTGATGGTTTAGATTTTAGTTCTTGTGTGGAAAAGTGAGGGAATTGGCTGCCTATTTGTAGTACAGGCTTTGGGCCAATATTGGAGTTAAGAATTAGAGGTGGGTTTTAAGTGACTTGACTCTCATGCTAAGATTCTAATAGGTTGTTTGGATTGAAAAACACTTCTCAGAGATGACTTTATTTTTCTCATGAAGCATATTTTCCTTCAAACAAGTTGAATAAGTTCTGATACGCATACGAAATATACAGCTCTTAAAAATTAATTCAGTGCACTGTTTTGGACAATAGAAAATAACTTAGGTAGGATATCTTCATCTGTATCAATATATAAAATTGTAATGATAAGAAATAATTTAGTACAACTTAGCTACAATTCATAGTAGAAAACATGAGCAGAGTATGTAATGTAGAATATACATATACATAGACCATGACATACTACTTAGCTTCTTATGCATCTTGCTCTGCTAAAATATATACATATATATATATATATATATATCCAATTAAAACATTATTTAACTCAAATTGCAGAACACCCCTGCGGTTGCCTTTAATATGGGAACTTTTATTCCTTGCTTTACTTTATTTATTTATTTTTTCCATTTTAGGAATGATTTCTCACATAAATAATAATTCTACCAGAGATGGATCATGTGAAGATTATCTTACAAGTTAGACTCATCCATTTTCATAGTTCAGAGGGGAACTTTACCCATGGTCAGCAGATTTGACAAGAGAATTTCATTCCGCATATCAGGCACACCAGGTAGACACCAATGGCTACAATCCGGGACTGATGGATTATCGCCCCAAGTACCCACATGCCCGCTGCCCGGGAATTCTCCCATCCCTGTGACATGAAGAAGCCTAACAGGTTTCCTCATTTTCTTTACAATTTCAATAATGTTCTCTGAAATCGAGCTTTGATCATGCCCTCTGGTATCTTCGATTCTCCTCTATTGATATCTGAGAAATGTCTGTGTTTTAAGAGATTTTATTGTAGAAAAACTGGTTATGCAAATGTTTTCTTGGTCAAACGTCATTTTTCTTCTGAAGTTGGACTAGAAGATAGTGTTAAATTAGTTCAAGATACCACATTAGAGGATGAAAATGAAAATGAATCGGTTTCTGAACCGAGTTTCTCTGTTGGTGGTGGTGATTGTGGTGATGATGAACCCTCTCAAAATGAGATAGAGTTATCAGAAACTGAGACTGACCCAAGTGAGAAAACAGCTATGGAGAAACAGGCTACGTCAGCATTGTTCGAAGCAATTGTGAATTTTCCTGGTATTGCTGTTCACGCTGCTCTTGATAAGTGGGTTGCAGAAGGAAATGAGTTGAGCCGGGAAGAGGTTTTCTTGGTCATGATCAATTTTCGAAAGTCCAGGATGTATGAGATGACCAACATATTGAGTAAATCGATCTCAAGAGTTCGT
Source organism: Parasponia andersonii (assembly GCA_002914805.1). NCBI lineage: Eukaryota > Viridiplantae > Streptophyta > Magnoliopsida > Rosales > Cannabaceae > Trema > Trema andersonii. The sequence goes on along the minus strand of JXTB01000019.1, from coordinate 1,858,114 downwards.
GAAACCTACCCCCAGTGTGCTGATTCAAAAGTTCAAAAGAACACGCTGGTTCTGTTTGTGTCGACCATTGTCTCAACCCAAGAAGCCCAAGTGTTCAATGCTTTTCTGAATGCAGAATAGATTGGCATTCCGAGCTCCAGTGAATTAGCTACCTGAAAATAGCAGCCCCTGGCTGAAAAACTACATTAGAAGAGCTCTGCTAAGACAATCCCAAAAATCTCTCTCCAAACATATTAAAAACCAAAATGCTAGAATTGCATATTCAATAAATGCTTTTTAAGGAGTTTCATATAATATGCTGACACGGTATTCTAATTCCAAATGTCAACAAAATCATCACTCAAGTACTTGTTGACAAGTGAGTGAAAGAGAGCTAGAAATCCAACAGTGCTCTTGTGTGTCAGATAACTACATCCTCCCCACAATTTGTAATGTCACAAAATGCTAGCAGGTACTTATCTCTAGAATGTTCAGTAAGGAGTAAAGTAGTACAAGAAAGGGAATGCTGATGTTTAATGTCTACTGGCATCCGCTTACGACCACTGAGATCGGCCTTATACCAATTACTAAAAGAAAAGCCCAAAATTCACGTTGTAAGAGTCAGCTTTTGCGAAATAGAAGATCTAAAACTATTTTGTAACAAGAAAACCTCCTAGAAGCAAATAGACTGATATAAAACCATATTATAACACCTCCCTGCAAAAACTTCAGTTAGAAAGAATTTTTCATCTGCTGGAAAAATTCTCACCACGAAGGAATTAGCAATTGTTTGGATATCCCTATGTTCTTAGAAAGTGCTAAGTTTTTTAAGAAAAATTTCAAATTGCACCTAGTAAACTCTAACAAGCTGAAGACTTCAAGAATTCATCAGATTCTAAGATGCAGTGGCTTCAAGAGTGTTGCAAAATATTTTAGCATATGACATATTCTAAAGATAAGGCGGGGTTGGTTCAAAACCATGCATGAGTTCTATGACAAGCACTAGAAACCTGGAAATCAATGGTCAATTTACGCATACAGAACCATGTATCTCGGGTAGTCTAACAGGAAGAAAAAAAAAAGGGGGGGGAGAAGAAGAAAAGACAAAAGCACTCAGAAAACTTCATGAAAAAAGAAATGCTCAGAAATCTCGATAACTTACATTTCAAAAAGCTTTGTTGGTGTCCACCAGTGCCCTGAATTGAATATCAAATCATCCGAATCAATCCATTCTCTGCTAATATCATCCAACTGGTCAAGTCTGAGAGTCGATTTAACCCTCTTTGGTGATCGCCTAGGAACAGAACCAGGCTGCACAAAGGAAAACTGACCGATAATAGTCAATTCTAAGACCATATGTGCTAAACCGTACACCCAAAAGTCTTCTGCTTGGTAATTTTCTTTCCATTCACTTCATAAACACTCCTCTTATCATCCACGCCGATCATAAGCATACATATCAAAGACTCCCATTGTGTTCTACTCAATGAATCACCAGCGAAAACCACTCGTTTCCCACGAAGCTTTTCGAGGATTTCTCGCGCGCTAAACCTCGGAATCTCACAGTTTCTTGGCTTCCACCTCCATTTTGTGTAACCCCTATCTCCCCGTCCATTCGCCATGCAGTTGAAACCACTTCCTGCAAACGGACATTGTGAGGCATTGTACCAAGGGTAAATTTCATCTGGGATCCATTTCCCCTCAAAGACATTGCATTGCTCAATCGAATTACTAGGCTTAGAAATCTCATAACTAATAATAAAAGGTTCAACACTTGGAAACAAATACAAATATGAACATGTTATGGAAAAATAGAAGCACAACAATGATCCAATTGCAATAAAACCATTACGAGACTTAGAAGCCCGTACTTTACAATGTCTCCTTAAAATTCCATACTTAAAGAGTCAAAACCCATGTGTCGAAAATCCTCGGTTTCCCAAATGAAACCACATTGAGACTCCTCACTACCGCCATTACTACTTCCACATACACACTAGAATATATCATACGCGAATCTTAAATACTCAAGTAAAACCCAGTAAAGTTCCATTCACATAACGAACTTGAAAAGCAAAATCCAAAAGACTTACATATCCATACTTGATCGAATTAAAGACCATGAAAAGCTTAATTATTTGGAAAAGACCCACCAACTGAAACTATCAACAACAACACTAGAGACAAAGTAGAAGTAGTAACCTTACGAATTCGCCAAGTGGGTACTTGACAAAAATGGTACATAATGTCACATGCAGGTGCATCTTCCGGAAGTTGATTTGGTGGGCTCAGGGGGTGATCGGAGGAAAACAGTTAGGGCATTTCGGTCATTTAATTGAGTATGTTGGTGGATGAAACATCTCGTTAGTCAGAATATCATAATTACCAACTAGAAAATGTGATCTTTGAATAGCGTTTAGCTGTAACTTGCCGTGTTGGTGGGACCCAGATCATTTGTCTTTTTATTTTTTATTTTCCCTTCTTTTTTATCTTTTTTTTTTTTTTTCAAATGAGAAATTGCTCTGCTAACATAATTTTATGTTGTGCAATAGTGTATAAGCCAATCAAAGACAAAAATATCTACAAAAATTTATGTAAAATTCATAAATTGTATGGTGTATTTTGAGAAAGCCTAAAGAGAAACCCTATCCGTATGTATTATATATCAATCCATCTAATATATAGAAATACCAATAAATAAGTGTCCATTAACATGTTATTATCAAAAAGTCCATTAACATGCTTGTTTGGTTCCTTTATTTAATTATTTTTTTTTTTTTGTTTATTTTTGTCATTTCTCTTTCATCTATAACAATATATATTTCTTTGTTTTTTTTATCTTTCTGTTACGAATGTTATTGGACACGTATCAGTTTTTCATTTCGACTTTAAGATAATTTCCTGAAAACTTGTATGTGTACAAAGACTTGGCTAGACGTGGAACAACTTAAGGTTACTTTCCTTATCTTTTATTTGCCGACTGTTAGAAAAGTTGTATTTTCTTGTATCTCAAGTTTATCGTTCTTGTTATTATTATTTTTTTTTTATCCCTCGATCTCTTTAACATTTGAAGAGAAATGTAAAATAACATTTTTCTTTTTTTTTTTTTTCCCTCATCTATATAATTATTAAACGTGAAAAATTTTGCCAACAACAGCGGGCACGTGCCAACATAACTAGTATATATATGTATATATAGGAGTTCTACAATAAGGAGAAAAAATCTCCCCTAAGGTTAGGGAAGTGAAAACTAGGCTTTGATTTAGTCATGTAGACACGTTTTTATAACTTTAATTGTTACCGTCGTTTACACTAGCACACATAAAAAAAAATGATTTATTATAAGGACTGTTGGCAGATTTGGTACTATGATTTTCTCACTTTTGACGATTTGATCCTTCAACATTTAATTATAGCAATAAAGTCCTCCAGTTTTTATTCCGATGGATCCCAAAAATATCATCACATACTGTAACTTGCAAGAGATTCAAAGAAAGAAAAACAATTATAAAAACTCATAAAAATGAAAAACTAAAAACGAAGAAATGTGTTCTTTCCTTAGCCGGAACCTAGGGAAAAAAAAAAATCTCCAATCAAACAACCTATATTAAAACTTTTAAAAACCACAAAGTTTTTGAAGGAAAAAAAAAAGAGATTTGAAGTCCAGATTTAAAATTTTACATACGAATAGAGATTGATCAAATTGAATACCATAAATCCATAACCTCTTGAGCATAAACAGGAACTGAGCTCCACAAATCCAAAATTAAATCTAACCATTAAAAGGGAAAAAATAGACGAATTCTACTAAGCCGAAGTCAATTATTTGAAAATGTATAGAAAATTGAAAACATTACCTATTTGACTTCTATACGTATATGTATACTTGAATTATGTGTTGAGAAAATCCGAATTGCTCATAAATGCTTCTACTAATTTGAATCGGTACAAAAACCACACACAACTAATTAAATGACTTATAAGATTGAGAAATTTAATCCATAGGAGAGGAGTGGAATCTGCTTATTCTTTGTAGTTAATGTGAGTGCGAAAGAGTCTGACCCGGCGCCCTCCAAAATGCCACATGCATTTGGCTAATAGTCCTATTTTCCTTTCTTTCATTCTTTTACACGTCGTATTTCAATTTGCTTGTGAAGGGTATAAAATGTTGGTTTGATCTATTACATTTCCATTTTTTTTTCTTTTTTTTAAAAAAAAAAAAAAAAAAAAAGGTGACCTTACTTGACGGTGTCAATGAAAAAGTTACAAAAACTGGCTTCTGCAGTTGGATCTCATTGCTACTTGGAAAAACTACGGCCTTTTATTTACTTCCCTAATGTTATGGAGGTTTTTTGTTTTCCTATTGTAGCATTCCCCTATATGATTGTATATCTTCATACGTCTTTCTCGCCTTATTTGAAGTATCCTAATATAATTCTTATTGGCCATGGATTATTCAACTAAAATCTAAGATTGCACTCTCGAGTTAAATATGAATTACAAAAAGCTAATATCAATTCTAATTTATAGTTGTACATTCTCCTGAAAAATTTAAATAATTAAAATTAGATGAAATTTATGTTTTATCCTTCCGTCATTTGTTATTACCTTATATTTTGTATACATCTAGTTGGATAATTTGATTTTGCCAATAAAGTTATAATTTAATAAATTACTTTATTGATGACTTAGCACTAAGATTAAATTATTAGTACGTGCAAATTTATATGGTAATATTTACTCTTTATATAAAAGAGTTGCGAGTTTAATATAAGTGCATGTTCTCTATATCCATCGTTTGATATTATTAAGCTATTGAGAGTTAACCATGCAATTAGGTGGTACTCAATATTTGCTCAAACAATATAAACTATGGATATCATATGAGTTTATTCTTTATATCATGATTAAGATAAACAACCTTAATGGTTGAGATGATGTGAAAATATGATTTATAATGGCACTTGACTAAAATCATATATAACTTGGTCTCGTTTAGTACATTAACATATGCTATATGAACACTATAACTATAACCACGGGAGATCTTCTTGTGAGTGTTTAGCGGTGGAGGGTGAGGACGAGGTGGTGGGCGGCTTGGAGGACACGGCGGTGAAACGGATTGTTGGTGTGGCCACAGACGGGTCGGATGACTAGGTGGCTTTAGTTGTGGAGACCGTGGCTGATAATGGTGATAATGGGGAGGAGGGGAAAGTGGGAAATTGAATTTCTTTTGAGATGCCATTTTGGTGTCCCCTTACAAAGATTGAAGTTCATGATTTACATTTTCGTGCTCATGTGGAGGAAAAAGTGGGAGCATTGGCTGCCTATTTGTAGGAAACGCTTTAGGCCAATCTTTGAGTTAAGAATTAGTGGCAGGTTTGAATCTCATGCCTAGATTTGTAATGGGTTGTTTGGATTGAAGAACACTTCTCAGAGCTTACATTTTATTTTTCTCATGAAGCATAGTTTCCTACAAACAAGGTGAACGATTTCTGATGCGCATATGAAATCCAGCTCTGTAATATTAATTTAGTGCACCTTTTTGGACAACATAAAATAATTTAGGTATGATATCTTCATCTGTATTAACAAAATAAAACATTAACTCTATGGAAGAATTTAGTACAAGCTACAAATCATAGTAGAAAACCTACAAATCCCTTATAGCTCCTCGATAGAGCCCGGGATTGCCGAAAGCCAAAGGGTATGTGGAGTGGGAGGGGCACCCCACCTGATTCCCCTATTTATTCAGAAAAATAATAATATTAATTCCACCAGGTATGGATCATGAGATGATTATCTTACAAGTTAGACTGATCCCAATTCATAGTTCACTGGAGGGGAACGTTCTTCATGGTAAGCAGACCCGACAAGAGAATCTCATTCCACATATCAGGCACACCAGGTAGACACCAATGGCTACAATCCGGCACAGAAGGATGATCACCCCAAGTACCCACGTGCCCATCGCTACGGAATGCTCCCATCTGTGTGACATGAAGAAGTCTGACAGGTACTCTCATTTTCTTCACAACCTTGATTATGTTATCTGAAATAGAACTCCGGTCTTGCCCCCTGGTGTTCGACCAAGGACGTCGAGTCACTTTGCAAGTGTTACGGTTTTTTCCCCTGGTACATTTGAAACATTAGTCAAAATCTGCTAAGGCTATCTGTGTGTTAATTCATGTTTTTTGGATTCTAATGATAGGTAAGCAAAACACAACGAAAAAGTAAACTTAGTTATGTAAAACTTAATGTCTCTGAAAGAAAATAAAACAAATTCTGTTGATAACAAATGTTACAAACTTATAAATGCCTGCAGCCACATACTTCATAAAATGAAATGAAATCATTCCAAAATTTCATGTCTTCATCACATACCATATCACAGATATATGCATCAGGACCTAAAATCTTAACATGGACAACAATTGTAAGGCTTATCCTGCTATGGTAGCATCAGAGTATAGCCCAAGGAAAATATTCAACTCAGAAAATAAATCTCAGGCTAGACAGGTGAAAACCACGACAAACACCTTACTAAGTAATTGCTAATTGCATGCGTGCAGAGTCGCAAACAAATGGAAAAGAATAGAATAAAACAAAAAAGAACTCCACAAGTTGACACTGAAATCACCAGCAGTTTTTGAGTAAAATCGATTGTAAAAGTTTGTGAAACCTACCCCCAGTGTGATGATTCGAAAGTTCGAAAGAAAACACTTGTTTTGTTTGTGTTTACCATTGTCTCAACCCAAGATGCCCAAGTGCCTAAAGCTTTTCTGAAGGCAGTATTGATTGGCATTCCAAGCTTCAGTGATTTCCCCACCTGAAAATAACAGCCCCTGTCTGAAAAACTACGTTAGAAGAATTCTGCATACACAACCCCGAAAATCCCTCACCTAACATACGACAATCAATATGCAAGAATTGGATACTCATGAATATCTTATCAAGGATTCAAGCATAACATATCATAAAGCATGGTATTCTTAAAATCCAAATGTCTGTAAATTATCACTTTTATGCTTGTTGATAAGTTAGCGAAACAGAATGCTTGAGATTCATCCTGTTCTTGTGTGTCAGGTAACTACATTCTAAACACAATTTGCTATGTAACAAAATGCTAGTAGGTAATTTCAAGCAAAAAGCAAAAAAGCGTTAGTAGTTGCACATCTCTTGAATGTTCAGTGAGACACAAGGGAAACATTGATACCATGTAATAATTGTTTTGGATCACTATTTGTTGACCGCTTTCGGCCGCTGAGCTCTGCCTACTATCAAATACTAAAGCTAAGAGCAATGTCTGTATTGTAAGAAGGTTTGCCTGCTAAGAATTCTAAACTTATTGTTCACAAGAAAACTTCATTGAAGGCCAGTATACTAATGTACGATCATAATGATAATGACAACACCACCCGGAGAAATCCTCAGAAAGAATTTCCTTACGCTAAGATTTTCCCACCATGAAAGATATTCAGCAATTTTTTGAATATCCATATTTTCTTTTATGTGAGTTCATTTTTCAAGAGAATTCCAAATTGACACCTTTACCCAGTTCTGGTAAACGCTAACAAGTAGAAGACTTCAAGGCTTCACTAAATTCTAAGATGCAATGGCAGTAAGAGCATTGCCTAATACTTTAGCCAGTGGCATAGGCTACAATAAGCGGTAATTCAAAACCATTGCATGAGTAGTATGACAAGCGTTGTAAACCTAGGATAAATGAGAAGGAATTAAGCATACAAAAATATAAACCAATGGTCAATGTGCCATACATAAATAACTAAGGTAGTCCAATTGAAAAACTCGGAAAACAGAGAGCAGAAAACGTCATGGGCCCATGAAAACGAAGTTAAAGAACTGCCCAGAAAGCTAGATAACTTACATTTCAAAAAGCTTTGTTGGTGTCCACCAGTGTCCCGAATTGAATATCAAAACATCAGAATCAATCCATTCTCTGCTAATATCATCCAACTGGTCAAGTCTGAGAGTCGATTTGACCCTCTTTGGTGCTCGCCTAGGGGCATAACTAGGCTGTACCAAGAAAACTGAACGATAAAAGTCAACTCTAAGATTATAAGTGGTAAAACGTACACCCAAAAATCTAATCTGCTTGGTGATTTTCTTCCCATTCACTTCATAGACACTCCTCCTATTATCCACACCAGTCATGAGCATACATACAAAAGACTCCCACTGCGTTCTACTCAATGAATCACCAACAAAAACCACCCGTTTCCCATGAAGCTTTTCGAGAATTTCACTCGCATTAAACCTCAGAATCTCACAGTTCTTTGGCTTCCACCTCCATTTCAAGTATCCCCTATCCCTCCGTCCATTCGCCAAGCAATTGAATCCACTTTCTGCAAATGGACACTGTGATGCATTGTACAAAGGGTAACTTTCATCTGGGATCCACTTCCCTTCAAAGACGTTGCATTTCTCAATCGAACTACTGGGCTTAGAAATCGAACTACCGGGCTTCGAAATCTCATAACTACGAATAACAGGTTGAACACTTGGAAACAAATACAAATATGCACATGTTATGGCAAAGAGGAAGGACAAGAATGACCCAATTCCAATAACAACATTAAGAGACTGAAAATCCCAGATTTTACAATGTCTCTTTACAATAACATCCCCAAGACTCAAAACCCTTGTGTAGAAAAGCCTCAGTTTCCCAAATGACTCCACATTGAGATTCCGCACTACCTCCATTACTACTTCCACATACACATATAGAACATAGCAACTCCAATTGAAATGTCATACACGAATCTTAAAACTGATGCAAACAAAGTAAAGCACTATTCACAAAACGAACTTCAAAAGCAAAATCCAAAGACTTAAATCTCCATTCTTGATTGAATCAAAGACCATAAAAAGCTTCAAATACAAGCATTTGGAAAAAGACCCACCATGTGAAACTACCTACCTATAACTAACACTAGGCACAAAGTAAAAGGTGTAATCTTACGGATTCACCAAGTGGGTGCAATACCAAAATGGTATTTAATATTACTTGCAGATGCAGCTTCTGGAAGTTGGATTGGTGGGCTCAGGTGGTAAATACAGGAGAAGGGTGAGGGCATACTGGTCGTTTTAATTGAGTGTATAATTGGCTGAAGCATCTCGTTGGTCTGAAGAACATGATTTCCCACCTAAAATAAGGCTTAGAATGGCGTTTAGCTGTATCTTGCAAACGATTCTTTGTCGGTGGTTCTAAGGAGACCGCAGGTGGAATTCCTTGTGACATGAGCATCATAAGCCTACCTGAATTTGATTACGTGGGAGAAGGTGATTGGTTGTTGGGTACCAAACTGAACATTGGTACAACATTATGCTCCGTTATCTTATACTCATTCTCTACTCTCACCAACTAATATTTTTTTGGCTAATGAGATCTGACCAACTATATGTATTACTTTAAATTAAATACTTTGTCTGCTTTTAGTTATAATATCAATAGAATAATGTCTTTTTACCAAATGATTGATAAGAAGAACTACACATTTGAGTCAAAATTCCACTCAATCATTGTTTAAATGAGTACCAAAATGTACGGATGGTGTTTATCGATTGCTTGACCAAACTCAGTTTTCAAATAAAATTAAAAGATTACCCTATACGGGCTATATGGTACAACATACATAATTAACATCTTTCAATTAAAGGAGTCACTTCGATTGAAATGATAATAATTGCCACTTTTTTTTTTCCTTTTACTTCTTTTCTTTGTAGACACTTCTTTAAAATTTTAAAATTAAGTTTTTTATTAATACACCTCTTTTTAATTTTTCTTATTTCAAAATTAATCATCAATAAAAAAAACTTTAAAAAAAATCAAGGAAATTTTTTTTTAGCCACCCATTAGTTTTAAAAAATTTCCCAATAGTTTGCCTCGATCTTCTTCAATATTTTTCTTTTTTTGAAAAAAAAAAAATCACCTTATAAATTAAGATAGAGGGATCAAATTTTTAGAATTCAAAATATTAATCGTTTTAAATTTTTCCTAGAAAGATAGAATTCTTGAATTAAATTTTTAGGATTCTTAAGAATTAGAGAGATATAGAGTTTCTTGAATAATTTTGTAGAGTTTTTAAGTATTTTTTAGGGTTCTAAAGGACTAGAGAAATAAGTTAGACCCAAAAAATAAAGTAAAAAGCCCTTGAATATTTTTTTAAAGTTTCTTAAAAACTAAAAAGGGAATTATAGTTCTTGATTTATTGTTTAGATTTCAGAAATAGTTGGAATTGAGAATTTACAATATTTTTTATACAACTACAAAAACTTTACTTACCTAATAATAAATTGACTCAAAAGGGAATTATAGTTCTTGATTTATTGTTTAGAATTCAGAAATAGTTGGAATTGAGAATTTACAATATTTTTTATGCAACTACAAAAACTTTACTTACCTAATAATAAATTGACTGCCTTTGATTTTTTTTTTTAAAATGATTTGCTATTTAAAGGGGTGTGTAAAGAAAAAATAATAATTAAAAAAAAAAGATTCAATATATTTAATATTATTCATATCCATTTTATGTCATTTCATTCAAAGATTATTTTTGTTATTTAACAATTAGTGAATAAGGGGTGGGAAGAGAAAAGGAAAAGAAAAAAAGATGGTGCTCTAATAATAATACCAAGGGTGGCTCTGACACTTCACTTTTTACTCTTTGTACACAATTTTTTTCAAAAATAAATTTTATTTTTATTTGAAATCTTAATTTTTTTTCATTCCTACTCTTCGTTTTCCAAAGTGATCATTTACTTTTCTCACCCACAGAGGGTCATGGCCTTTGCAAAATTCCTACTTGAGTTCGTTTAATTCATCTCAAAGGATTAAGGAATTTTTTTTTATGAAAGTTTGCAAACTTGCAACACCATGAAAAATTGTTTGGAGTTTAGGCTTTGGATTTTTGTATTGGTCTTTTTAGGAATAAATTAGTATGGTTTATCTTTTTAATTAAAATTCCTCTTTCCTGGCCTCTATTGTAATTCAATTGGATCAAAGGAACGATCTTTCAAGCTATAATAGTTTCTCCGTCGACACCTAATACATTCTCTGTAGATTCTTTAGAGACGAAGAGAGAGGTTTCAAAAGTATATGGTAGACATTCAAAACAATATCAAGACAACATAATGCACAACTTCACACTGTTTTAGATATTCTATTATAATATTGTCCTTTCGTAGAATTTGATTTAAAATCTATTAAAATAAATATGTGGGAAGAGTACACAAAGATGTGGCAATAGACTCATCCTAATACCAATAGCCGCTCTATTTCTATCCATTTTTTCTCCTCCTGCCTCATTTAATAATTAATGTCAATAATAGTCTTATATGAATTAACTAAAATATTTTCTTTTCTTAAAATTATATCTCTTTTCTAAACAATAATCTTCCATCTTAGCACACCCGTGGACTTAATTAATTTAGTCATCCCTAGAGAAAAACATATATATTAAAAACAAAAAATTCTATTAGTTGAATTTGGCTTTTATAGTGTTGGAAAAACCTATTATGAATTCTAAATTTTAACGATGATTTTTTTTTCATTTTCTCTCTAAAGTTTTTTAAGATTTATGAAAAAATAGGGGAGGAACCCTGAAAAAAAAAAGTCTAACTTTTTAGGAGAAAAAAAATAGATTTTTTTATTAAGAAAAATAAAAATCGATTAATATTTTGAATCTTAAAAAGCAAGAGATTAAGAAATTAAAAGAGTGAGAAATGCCCGAAACAAATGGGTTAGAAAAGACCTTTGGCCGAATTCAAAATAAATGAAATTTAAAAGTGTGTATTAAGAAAAGGGTAAGGAGATAATAAAGAATGGTGATTATAGAATCAGTCTAATAATAATAATAATATCAGAAACTCTAAATTGTATACTAAATCTTTAGGAGCCAACTAATTTAAGTATTGTTTTAAAATCATAATTTCATTTGCCTTAAATGCCAATATTAAAATAATACAACAATCCTAAAATCAATGGAATTCGTGCACATCAATTTTATCCTAAAATTTCATCTAGTAATAATGGACAATTCAAAACCTAACTTTAGACATGCAAATTCAACCATAAAGTCAAATAATGAATGTAAACTTGATAGATTTGAGTTTAATTCTTTCAAAATTGAAAAAAATTGAATTGTCTTTTTGTTCTTCTTATTCAAAATTAAGAATTATCTCTTCCTTTTTTTAGAGAATTTACGTAGATAAACTAAATAAAAAAATTGAATCATTAGAGTTTCTTAAAGAGATCTCTTTAAGAATTACTAAATTGACTTCAAAGATAATATTAAGATAAGAATTACTAAACGTACTTCAAATATAATATTAGTCAAAATACTTAGAGTGTTTAAGATAGAGAAATGGAAGGAAGGAGATAATTAAGAGGCTTAATGGATAGGTTCAATGTAGGGTGATCGTTTGGTAAGAATGATTTTAATAAAAGAGGGTTTAGACAATAAATTTCAAATTCTCAATTTAACTAATTTTCAATCTCTAAAATTGGAGAAAACTTCACAATCAAATAGTGGAGTTATTTTTGTGCAATTAAAATTTCTTACATTTCTCCTCCTTACAAATATGGGAGAAGAATTTTTTGTCTCCTATCATTCCTCTCGGACCACTCGTTCAAATGGGCTTGAGAATAGAATGAGTTAGAATTTTTCTCTCTTCTTTCCTAAAATGTAGCTCTCCTTTCTTCCCTCCTACCAAATATTAAGCGTTACTGAACGTTGGTTATGTGAGTACAACTTATACTCTGTTGTTACAGTGTAGGTGTCTATATTATTATTATCTCACTGTCAAATGCATTACATACATGTAAATAGAACTAGGAAAATCTAGCATATAAACATGTGCTAATTTGCGTCCAACTGCTCCAATTTTGACACAGCATTAAAAAAAAAAAAAAAATTAAACGCACCTATCTTTTTTCAGGATTTCAAATTGTGTTAAAAATCGTGGTTGAACATAAATTACCACATAACTACTTGACAAATGATACCTTCCTATAAATCCCTCTTATTGCTATCCATAACTGTTTGGAACCATTATTTAGCAAGAAAAGAAAAAAAAAAAATCAAGGGATTCCATCTGCTTTTGGGAAATTTGACAAAATCGTCAAGTGTTGTTTTCACAGCGTAATAAGTTATTTCTGAATTCTGTTTATACTTGTTGTTTCGATACAATAAAGATGTTAGGTAAGGAATGTTATTCATTAACGGTTCATGAACAACCTAAATTAACTGCTCTTTAACATTTACAAGAATTAAACACCCCCTTTGATATAAAATAGCTATCATCAATCCAAGAAAAACATAATAAATAAATAACAGATTTGGTCATAAGGAGGTCATCTCCTACCAGAAATTTATCTCAGCTTTTAAAGAATGGCACAAAAAACACCAAATTAGCTCTTTGGTTCCTGAAATCCGCTATCAAGTTCAAACTTTTCCTCAATGCAAAGACCAGAAACGACAGTATAAAATATCCGTATTGAGCAAAACTTAGCTCCTACAACAAGAAGGCAGAACCGAACTCCCTTAAAAAAGAGAAAGGTGTGTATGAAACAGCAGAAAGTACTGCATATCTAAAAAAAAGAAGGGAAAAACATGTTAAAACAAAATCTAAGAAACAGATACAAAAGATGAACAGACCGCAAGTATTCTTGATCCCAAAATCTATTCACTACCTAAGGGACCTTGTCATCAAGGAAGGATTTTGCGACGCCGTCGTGGGGTTTCTCGCTTTACATACATTTTCTCCATTTCATTCAGTGGTCGGCTGGAGCCATCTGCTATGCTAACAAACTTCCACCCACCACCACCTCCACGTCTTCCACGTGGTCCCAGTTTCTCTACTGTGAAATTCCACCCATTTGAAGGACGACGCCGGCTATACTTGTGGCGGAAGACCTCTCCAGCCATCTGTGTACATATGAAACCACATCGCGATAAAACAAACAAGAATAACAAATGAATCATTAGGAGTAGGTTGAGTGATCAGGTCCATTGTTTGCTTAGGATTTGATTTGTAGTGGGATCTACCAAGGTAGAGTTTCTTGCCTCCCAAAGATTGTAGCATTCAACAAGAGGACCAGAATTAAAAAAGAAAAAAAAAATACAAATGATATTCACTTAATTGTTCTATAAGAAACAGGAGAACAAGTAACTTATTAAATACACACAAACTAAAAACGCAACAAAACACCAGAATGGTTGCTATGCAAACCCAATTCAAACTGCAATAAAACATTCTTCAAAAACAGAGAGTGCAGCTAGGCCAGTAGTAAATCTCCTGAAACTTGGAAAATAAACGAAACGAGAAATTATAGATTCCCAACCCCTTAAAATTGGTAACTGTCTAATCGGCCATTCCATAATCTCAAAGTTCCAACCTGTAAAGTATTTACCTATGGGTGACAAACAATTGACTGTATTATAATTTTATATCAATCACACATACCTAAGCCTCCTCAACTATGTGCTGACTGTGAATTCCTCCCGAATAGAATGTGTAAAAAGCAGTTCTACACTTTCATCATTTAAACCATGAAAACAAATCAACAGATAACAAGACGAATAAACCAACAAGCACCGACTACGATTGAAGCCAAAAGTATCAGTATCACTATTTGGTAATATTCAACTTTGATTTCATTTTAATCTCTCAAGAAAACTAGGGAAGAACTTACTTTCTTTTTGTTGAAGTTCATTCTCTGGACAAATTCTTGATAAAGCATTTCATCTTCTTTTTGAGAGATCTCATAATGGACTTCATCCAAGTCTCGGGTGGTACCATCCCAACCCTCCGGCATGACTTTAAAGTCAGGCTTGTAAGGAAGGGATGCCACATGGAATTCCCGGTCATGTGAGTTAAAGAATCTGCAAGATAAGAAAATAAAGTTAGATACGATGTGGAAAATGTATGACAACTCAAAGCCTCTTGTGAATGTGTCGATTATAACTTCTCCATAACCAACTCTAAGCACAAAAAGCCTAGACTTCCAAAAATGATAAGGAAATTATGGAAGCACAATACTATAAATGACATCTGGGAAAAGCCCATAGTATTAACTCAAAAATGCAGACAATAAATGTTGTTGTCAATGATTTTCCTTTTCAAACCAACAAAACAAAAAGAAAAGAAAAAGTTGTACTAAATAGAGAGTTATATAATACACAGGACTACAAGATCAGGAAAAGTCAATTCTAAAAGGAATATTAAATCCCTTCTGTATTAACTCAAAAAAGTTTACCATTCAGAAAATGAATTGCGAATAGAGATGTTCATATCCATAGGTAAAATAAAGAAATGTATAATTTTTTTAAAATAGGATACTAAATCCCTTCAGTATAATTCAATAAGAAAAATAATAATTGTTATCGAGTGTGGTAACTTCCAAATATTGTATCATCCAAAGGGGAAGAAATATTATATGGAGCTTTTAGTTACAAAAACATTTATAACTGTGAGGCAACTAGCACTAGGCAAATTAATATTCCAAGGAATTCCAGATTGGAGAAGGGCTTGATAGTTAGGATCATACATTTTGTACTAATAGCAAACGAGGCAAGAAATATGGCGTCAACGAACATCATATTCTAAGCAGTACTATTAGTAACCACCAAAGTGTAATTTATGATAGTGTACCACCACATGTGTTAAGAAAACAGTTTGGATCATTCAATCCAGTACTCAATTAAAAACTCTCGGTCATTAAATAATGAGAGCATTAGTGCCATATCTGGATCTTATAAAGCATGGAAAAATAAACCTAAAAAATAAAAAAAGGTAACAGAGAATTTGAAACTAAATGGTTTATAGTATGGACATACTGTTGTTTGGGGTCTCTAATATTTCCGTCGGAAATGTTTCTATTAGAAAGATGGTAAAAATATGGTTGTATAAATATTCACAGTTCTTCACAAACATGCAGACATTGCAAAGCACCAAAATGCTTATCAACCAGCTGCATTCGAGTGAGTGTGCCTGCGGAACCGTTGTATTAAAGATATAGTCTTAGTGTCTTACTAAACCGTAATAAGCATTAAGCCTAGCTTTAAGGTTCTTACGAGTTATGAACAACTAACTATCATCTTAATTATCATAAAGCACCACATTATCGTTCAAATTATCTACCAACAAAATACCAGAGTCAGATAATATTATCAATTCAAACAAATTTGCCTTACTCGGGACATGTATCGAGCAAGAGCTCAACAGAATCATCCAAAGGATGACCAAGCTTCTTTTCCTCCTCCTCTTCAAGCTCCTTAAGCCAAAGAATGGCATGCACTCTCTGCCTCATAATTCTATAATCCTTTGCTAGTTTCTCCACTGTATAAACCTCAGGATTTTGCTTGTGCAATCGATACATCTCAGCCTTCTCCGAGTCCTTGAGATAAGACCCTCTAGCACCAGGTTCTCGAACTTGCTTCAACAGCACACTTGTCTCTCGCATCCTGTTGCCCCATCCATCCACAAATTCCTTACTTCTCCGGTTCTCTGCCTCCATTTCCTTTAACTTATCATCAATGTCCTGAATCTCAGAAATCACTGCTGATTGAGATGTGTCACTACCACTAGAACGATGGCCTGCAACGTCTCCATCAAAATGCTCCTTGGTCAGGCCAGTTGACCAAGAAGATGTAGAATCCCAACCCAAATCATCTGATGGGGAACCACCAAATGTTCCAGCCTTCGACTTTCCCCATTCAAATTCGCCATCATTTTCACCGTCACCCCTAGATGTCGCTGAATAGACACGGGAGGCGACATATTGATGAGCTTCACTACCATTCTTCAAATGAATCACAGCGCTGTTTTGAAACACATCTTTGGTTTTCTCATTTAACACGCTCAATGTTGACGCCCTTGACTTAAGTGAAATAGAT
The DNA here is from genome assembly GCA_002914805.1 of Parasponia andersonii. NCBI lineage: Eukaryota > Viridiplantae > Streptophyta > Magnoliopsida > Rosales > Cannabaceae > Trema > Trema andersonii. Next base: position 1,841,216 of record JXTB01000019.1, on the reverse strand, counting down.
GATAGACGAATTATAACACGTTGCAGATTCTGCATAGTTGTAGTTTTCCACGAATTGACTCTGCCACACCAGATATGCTAAAAAACCCTGAAATCTACATAAACAACCTTCCTCAGCATCCACGACACTCTAGCTATTCATAAAAACAACCATGATGAACACAGAAACTGCAACAAAACACCCAAATGTATAACAAGAGGGTTTATCAAACTTCACTTTCGAAGATTAGAAACCTAAATCTCTATTGGTAGTGCAGAAATGCAAAAGGGAAAAGAGTAACTTCATTATCGAATAAGGCTTCATCGGGTCAAAATATTATTCACGAAACGAACAAATGAGATTAATTCACTTGCTTAATTCCAAAGTCCCAACTAACAGAAAAGGAGTTTTTTCTCTTCCATTATCCAAAAACCAAACTGGGTTATTTTATACAGATCATACATGTGAAAACAATATACATATACATATATATTGTACATATTTTCCCAGAAAAAATTCAACCCAGAACAGTATTCCTCAACCCAATAACCTAGAAAAAGCTATCTCATTTTCCATTCATGAAATCAGTAATGATAACTGGAGAATAGCAACAATCCGGAACTACAACTTGTGATTGTTTCTAATTTGTATTGGAAGCTAAAATGCATATAAAAGAAATTAAAATCAACATTTCAGCCATAAGAGAAAGAGAGAGAGAGAGGAAAGAGAAAACTTTACATAAAATACGAACGGTGATGCGTCAAGAACGAGTAAGGGAGAGAGTGTGTGTTAATGGCGCCGGAGCTGGGCACCTGGCGGCCGGCGACGGCAGTCACGGCGTCGGAAAGTGATCGAGACGTTGAGCGAAAACGAGGAAATGTGAGATTCTGGGGGCTGCACGCAGTCGACACCAATGAGGTTAGGGGTTTTAGGACCACTTTTTCTTTTTTCCTCCTCTGTTTTTTTTTTTTTTAATAGCGTTTTTACTTTCTTTCTTTCCTTTTTTTTTTCCCCCCCAAGTGAAAGTATAGGTGACATTTTAGAATTATGAAAATATTTTACCTTCAAAAAAAGAATTATAAAAAGATGTTTTTTAATAAAGAACCGAAAAATATTGAATAAGCAATAAATCCTCATATTATTTTTATTAAAAATATGCGTTATTATTAATTTAAAATTCTCTTTTAAATTACTTTTTTTTTTTTTTTCATTTTAGTGATATGGTAAGCGATGGTGCCTGTGCCTAATATTTTGCTATTTTACTTCTTTGGCGTGTTGGTCTCTAACTTAATATTTTTTGGTATTCCAGTACTTAATATTTTTCTTGGCATCTTGTTAATCCCTTTAGTATATTTTCATCCAAACTTCTAGTGATTGCAAAAATTCTGCGCTATTAATTTTATTATTTAAATTGTTTAGTAGTTTAGTTTTTATTTTTATTTATAATTTTAATTAGCAATATTGTATCAATTAACTTTTAGGAAAAATTTATCCAAAACAACTATTTAGAGACCATGTGACACTATAGAGTAGGAGTAGAAAATAGCAATATTTTTTTTAGTCATAGAAAATAACAATATTTTAATGAATAATAAAGATTTTTCTTAGTTAATTGTTGTGGCTAAGGATCATTTATTTGAAATACTATTTTTTTTCTCTACTAGTGATACTCTTTAATATTGTTGACTAAAATAACCTTTCATATCTTTCAAAAAAGAAAAAGCCTTTCAGAAAAAAAAAATCCAAAGGTGGGTATAAAAGAAATAACTCATTGGAGAATAAAATAAAAAACTAAAAAAAAAATTAAAAAAAAAATATTCTGACACACTGTAATTGATATCGATTTATAGTAACATTTATGGACTAAAAATAATTATGCTACCACTTCTAAAACTAAAAAGATTTCACATAAACCCTTTTTTTTTTAAATGGACATAAACCTTTTTCTATTAGTCAACTTTGACTAAAAAATCCCAAAAATAAAAAGAATAAAAATTTATTATTCATATATTAAATGGTCATTAATTATGAAATGGTTATATTAAAAAAGAAAACATATTTACATTAAAAAGTAATACAACTAAGTGTGAAAATTTTATAGATTTTTATTTTTTTTCAAACGGTTTCACTGTAGTTAATTTTTGTTTTAGGAGATGTCACTATAATTTTGACTAGAAGTGGGGAATATTTGTGTTTTTTTCCCAAAAAAAAAAAACACACTAAGTACAAAATCATCAAACAAGTCAAAAATCATTAGAAATTCATGGTGCAAAACTTCTCCCCTTCAAATGCCTCTAATTGACTCTTGAATGAAAAATGTACAGGGAGAAATGTTGGACACTTGAATGCTAAAGAAAAAAAAGGGTTGGTAACCCATATGCCAAATAGGTAAAACGTTAAGACCTAATGATTCCATTTACCCTTTACAATATATTAGAATGATGTAAGTATATTTTATTTATTGGTGCAATGTAAAATAGTGAGGGAATTTTCTGATATTAAGAACAAATTATTATAGAAAAGATTATACTTAGTAAATGTATAACACTTTATTCCTAAAGGAGGAATAAAATGACAAGTATCATCACTATTATTTATAAACAAAGAGTTCAGTTTTCTGACAACAAAAACATGTGAAATTTACGCTTAGTTCTTTTTTTTTTTTCCCCTTATATTCTACTAATATCCATTATTTCATTTTATTTTGACCAATACCCAAATTTTGGATATACATTTAAAGTGTAAAATATGTCTGGTGCATATTTCCCGTATAATATGTACCAATGACTATAATATATGTTCATACTAGTAATTCGTCTCTCAGTATAGCACAGCCCCCAATCGAGTTATTCTCCATGAACAGTTGCGGGATCTATATTGAAATTCTCCACATCTAAATCTTAGAAGATTCGAATCTACAAGTGTGGGGAAAAAAAATCTAAAGATTCTAAATGAATATAAAACTTCGAATTTTTTGGCAGTTTGGTAATGATTTTCTATTAATTTATAAGTTCTTTAGAAATAATTTTGTTTCAAAACTCTAACGAAGAGCGTGTTTTCGTCATTTAACACTTGTTCTTTCAAATTAAATGTTTTTCTTATGTTGCAATCTCAAGAAGTGAAGTGAGTGTAGTCTAAAAAAATAAAAATGCCTGATTAAAGTTTAAAAAGTAAAAGACTACCGGGTATATTTTTTTAATAGACCTTTACAATGTTGCACTTGAGAGAAAATTCCATAAATGGTTCCATCATAAGCAGGCTAACCGTCACATTTTCCATTAGGCACATCTTAATCATTGTCTTGCTCTCAAAAGTCCAAACCAACCAATTCCCATGACTCTTTTCTGTTCCATATTCAATTTTTTTTTTTTTTTTTTTTACCAAAAGCACAATTCTGATTATGGTTCTTCCTTTATCACAAACAACAACAAGTAGAGCTTGTGAAGAAACCTTGGCACTCAAAAGTCTATTTTAAAACACATTAGGATGTAGAAATTCCTAAATCAGATTCTACCTATCTTGCAAATACAATTGAATTGCCTTTCTTCTTTTTCTTTCTTTGCAACATATTTCATGAAAAACTAAACCAATCACCAATCACCTTTCCTTATTGCTTCAATGGAAAGCAAATTTCTATATATATATATATATATCTCTGAAACAACTAAAAACAGAAGGATCTACCAGTATGTAGTTCTAAGAACTTCTCAATCATCAATTGAAGGACGAGTATTGTTAGGCAGCCTCCGGCCACGAACAAATGAACTGAACAGATGCAATGATCTTGAAGGTTGCGCATATGGCACCATATGAGCAGCCCCCCTTACTGTGGCAAAAGTCAGAAGATTTCCGTACTCAGTAGCCCAACCTGCAACCTATTGACAAAGGCAAAAGAGCAAAGAGCAGAGACATCAAAAGCAGTATAAGGTTCATGACTCGACATGAACACAAACCTTTTGGAGCAGTAGCAATGAAAATGGTTTGAGAGTTTTAACTACCTGGCCTTTGTGAAACCAAGCTCCATATGGGACTGTGATCTTGAAATGTAGGTCATGAGCTAGTTCGCGGATGAGTGTCCGGGAACCCAATAATGGAACAACGGAATCTTGATCTCCGCTACAATTGGTTGGTGATCATGTTTAGTAGTGAAAGAATGGTAGATCAAACTAAACCTTTTGAGACTTTCTTTTTTGTTTCCTTTGTACAAAGCAGAAACTCACCTGAAAATCCAAACTGGTATGTGATTTTGAACTATTCTTTTGAGCAATGGCAGGATGTTTATGTTACCATCTGTGTCGCTGTAATTTAAAACTCTGTCCAATAGAAGAAATATGAAGATTGGCTGAGGCATATGATAGTTAATTGGAAAACTAATGCATCATTTAATATATGATTGATGGTCAATAGGTAGGTTAAAGAGAGTGAATCTTTATAACTAGCAAGTCTTAGTCATGAAAATCAATATATGAGTGTCACGTACCCACTACACATAGACCAGTCATAAGGTAACTTTGTTCGATTGGCATGAAGAGCTTTCTGAACCTCGGGAAGGTTGAAATAGAAACGCCTTTCGTAAGTCATACACACATCAACACCAAGACTTATCTTAGTAGCCTGCAGAAGAAAGGACACGGCACAGAGATGATTTCTTGCAACAAAAGGGACAGATAATATTGTAGGAAAAACTAGAAAGGAAGAAAGCAGTACTTAGAGAAAAGAACCATTTGGAGATACCATTTTTCGCAATCTCAGCTCTTGCTCGACTATTGATGGATAACAAATATCAAGGATCACGTCGTAGTTGTTTATGTATTCACCAACTATGATGTTTGCTTCAGATATGGCATCATTGCATTTCTGTGTTACATTGTGTGGACTAGCAAAGACATAATCATCAAAATCACATTCATTCATGATGGTAAGGCCGATTTCATCAGAAATCATTCCATGTGACCAAAAGAATTCGTATGTAGCCGGAACATCCCGATCAAGTCTAAGCAGTGGATTCCCTATCTAACAAGGGAGGTCAATATGAAGAATTTCAGATGAATTGCAAAGAAAATGTTAAAACAAGTACGTCAAGATGTAGAGCTAAGAAGTATAATAGACACTAGAGGTTGTCTTACAGCAACTCCTTTTATATTGAACTTGAAACCAGTTGAATGTTCATTGTAATCCAATAAAACAATAGCTAGTTGTGGTATATAGTGCCCTGCAATAAAAAGCAACAGATATCAGAATAAAGACAGATATTTCATGGACAGAAAACAATAAAGGGCTGCATCATATCAAAATGATTCTAAACAATAGAGAATGAGCCCAACATTGTATGTGCTATTATGAATTTTTATCTTGTCTATTTATCATTCATAAGTCAATAAACGAGACTATTGAATTGAAATTCTAGTAGCTGCATCTTCTAAGAGAACAAGCTAGAAAAAAGTAAAATTAGAAACTTTGTTAACTAGTTGCCAAACCTGCATAGCTTTCTCCGGTAAGAAACAAATCTCTAGATCTGAAAGATGGGAATTTCTCATACCATTTCAAAAAGAATTCGCGCATGTCATTGGCTGCCAAAAAGAAGAGAACAAAACTCAAAATCCAAACAGCTAGACACCAAAAGATAAAGCACATTCTAAGAAAGATAAACTGAAAAAGTACAACAATGACAATAAAGGCTTGGATCCTAAGATGTTTGATTTACCAGTGGCAGCATCTCCAGTATTATAATCTGACGTGGTGTTTGAGTATGACCATCCAACACCGGCAGGAGACTCGATAAAGAGGAGATTTGATGCTGCAAAAGATAAGGAAAGTTAACAATGGAGATGAGATTCATTCCAATATCCTTACTAAAAGAGTGAGAGAAAAACAGAAGTGTCCAAACTATAATCTGCCATTTCATACCTCTGTTCCATGACATCGAATTTTTGCGAAGGCCTCGACCATTGCCTATCGGATAAAATGGACCTAATTCTGTAAAGGCACCTCCACCAACTGAGGAGCAACCAGGACCTGAACATGAAACTAGTTATCACTGACTGAGCTTAGAAATTTCACTCACTGTTAGGCTAGAAAGACCTCATGGCTTGTTGTGGCTAGAATCTCTTTAATGCAAGGAAAAAAACAAAAAAGCAAGCCTTTTTCCAATCCTTCATTTTCCTTTTATTTTTCCCACTCAAATAAGTTTTTATTTTTTACTTATATTCTTTTGGTGAAAAGTTTTGAACTGTTTTACGTGACTAAAAACATGTGACATGACATTCTTGCCAGATTTTCACATCAGTTTGATTAAATGAGAAATAAACATGCAGTAAATTAAAACTTTGAAACCAAGTGGAATCATACTTTTTTATTTATTTATTTATTTATTATTTTTACTGCTTTTAGTATTTATGACTACCTTTCCCAAAGTAACGGACATCACACTTCATAACACCAAAACTAGAAGTTCATTTCAAAATTCAAAACTAAAGTCCAACAATGCAATCTCATCACTAGAAGAAATTGAATCCACCAATATAGTAGCAGTATGTATATTTATATCTTTGCAAAATTAAAAAATAATAACGATAATAACAGAGAACAGGACACAACTGCATAGGGACAATGAACATTTCACAGAAGAAGTACCGACTCCAATAAGAAAACAAATTAGAGACTGAACAACAAACCAATTACTGAAACAAAGGTCCAAAATGGTTTTTCATTTTTCGGAAGGGAAAAAAAAAAAAAGGTTCTCATTCCCAGATTTGAAACAATTTAACAGGAGCAGCAGAGGCAGAGGAAAACCAACCTCCATTGAGCCACAGTGTTAGGGGCTTTTTGTCAGGTTCCTTATCAGCTTCAACAAAGTAGTAAAACAAGCTCCTCCCAGCTTTGACATCCACATCAACATACCCTGCATATTGCCTAAACCCAACTTTTGGTTGCCCTGGTAAGCTCACCACCAGATCCTCAACTGGGTATGCCTCAACCTCGACTCCAACCAGAACCAACCAAACACAGCCCAACAACACTGTTGAAAAAATACCACCAAACCAATGACTACCCATTTCAGAGAATCCCAAGATTCTCAAGGTAAACCCAACCTCATATATCCATTCCCAGATAATTCCCCTCTATATATATATATATATATATATAAATTCTTATAGATATATACAATAGCAATGGGGACTGTATCTTATCTTTTATCTTTTTTAGTAAACAAAATTCTGTTATAAAAGAGCACGTGATTCCTGGACTGCTTTAACCAAATGGGCACTAAAATATTGAAATAATCAAAGCCGCAGGATGTGATATTATATAAGCATTTAAGATTAAAAAAAAAAATCAGATTTTTCAGAATATGGCAAATATAAATAATGTATACTATTCTATGCTTGAATATGGCAAATGTTGTGCTGCTTCCATAACTAGAGGGAGAAATGAGAGAGACGTTGAGAAGTTGTAGACTTTTTAGGCTACAACTGGGGAAGGGTCAGTAATTTTTCTTTATTTGGTTTTATTATTTTGCAGTCTAGCTTGCTAGTTGCTATCTCTATGTCTATATATATACACTGGCAAGTAGGAATATGGAAGACTGCAAAGTTTTTCTTTTGGTCCCCTTTCCTGCTAATATGGCAAAACCCACCTGGCTATTCCAAGTTTGATAATAAAGTATTCAAATAGAAATATTCTGTCTTTTTCTCTTTTTTAAAGAAAGGAAATTCTTTCTTATGAATAATACATTGTTTGCTATAATTCGAAAATTCTCCATCATAAAATAAGGTTTCATTACTGAGAAAAAATTATGCGGTATGATTCATTTGATTCCCACCACAAGAAATAAAACTACAAATCACTTATAGAAATATCCTTTCTGAATTCAGATCTTATATTTAACTTCTGTGTTCCAATTAATATCCACCTGTTACGTAAATTTCACAATATCTAAAATTTAAAAATACATGATAAGTGTTTAAATTTTATCAGTTCTATTTGAAATTCAAAATTTGAGCTTTTCCAATTTTATTCGAATTTTTAGTGCATATCAATTTTGGATATCAAATTTACTAGAATTTACACAATTTTTTTCGGAGAGCCAAAAAGAAAATTGATATTAACTGAAATACTGAAATTGGACTGAAAATTTGCATTCCAATTTAGTTAGCGGAGGATGCATGAAGACTAGTCTATAATTTGTAGTCCAAGAAAAGCATAATAAAAAATCAAAAAAAGCTCTTTTACAGAGAGTGAAAGAGAAAGACATAGTCCAATTAATGAAAGGCTAAGTTTAGCCATAAAAAGAAGACAAAACAGCCGTCCTAATTATCTAACCGTTTGCTCTGAGCCTCTATGTATGTACTACTGCCTCACTCTATCTAGATATAATATCATTTCACCAAAAAAACAAAAAGAAAAAAAAAAGATACTCGTGGAAATGCACGCGTGGGGCTACTTGAGTTGGTTACTAATCATGATATTGTGCATCTTCATTTGGAATTGGATCTCAACTCAAGAAAGGGTATAAACAAAGAAAAAAGAATCATAATAATAATATAAACTATAATTTATTTAAGAATGAAGCCAAAAGTGAACTTTGACTCCATCAACACGATGAATTCATGTCGTACAAAGCATATAGCATGGCTTTTTCGATGAAAAAAAAAGTTTAATTATAAAATATTAGTACGGCTTGACTACTGACATAGCATATTCTATAACATTACTAGGCAATTAGTTCTTTAAGACGGGAAAAATCAGAAAAATTTTGTTTTTTACATGATTTTTTTATAAATGTTTTTTACATGATTACAATCTTACTTTTGTCCAAACTATCTCTAATGCAAATTAATACTACATATGACACAAAAAATAGCAAAATTCTAAATTTGACAAAATTAAGTTTTTGCTCCAATTCATAGTCCTATTTTGCCTATTTAAAATGCCGTCTCAACCTTTTTTCATTATTTTAAGTAATTACTAATTTTATTTTGTAATTAGTTGAGTATTGAAGAGTGTCTTGATCACATACTAAAAACTGGTATAAGTAACTAAGTGAGTATTGGTAAGTATGATAATTTTAATCATTGTTAAATTTAGACGGAAGAAAATAAATTTGTAATGATACTATGAGGTACTGCTAATGTTCAACATTTCCTAGCATATCTTTTATTGGTAGGTAATTATAATAAATAAACTAAATCTCATATAGCTTAATTATAGTTATCCAATAAAATTGATATGTGCAAAGGACATAACATGGCTTTTTCGATGAAAAAAGTAATATAAAATATTAGTACGGCTTGCCTACTGGTGTAGCATATTCTGGAACATTTACTAGGCAATTATAGTTCATTAAAGATAAGGAAAAAAACCAGTTAGATCCCGTTTTACATGGACTACTTTTGCCAAACCATCTCCGATTTAAATGTATTTTGTTTGACTGCCGATTTAAAAGTTATTGTAAACATTCTATTTAACACAAAAAACAAACAAAATACTAAATTTGACATCAATTTAAAATTTTACTCTAATGCCATTTATTTAAAATATTATTTTAATTTCTTTTTTTTTTTCAATTTTTAGTAGTTAATAAGTTTATTTTGTTATAAGTTGAGTATCGAAGAATTTATTGATTTAACATTGAAAATAGCATAAGTAATGATTGAGTATTGGAATTATGCTTAAAATTAAAAAGATAACAATAAATCAAAATGCCAAATTTGGCATAATGTATACTTGGATGTCAAATTTGGCACAAAAACATATGCAAAATTTGACATAAAAAATCACATTGGATTGGAGGACAATTTTTGTGCATTAACACAATAATTTAGCATTACATTGAATGCATTTGAAATCTTATGCTATGATTGTATTAATGTGGTGTATCTTCCAAAAATACAAGATTGTTTCTAAAAAATAAAAATTATAGGAAAATTCACCCAACATATTTTATAAGAAATATGCTAATTAAAATTAACCCAACATGTATATTTCATATGACGCCTTTTCAGAGGTCAATAAAATTATTTAGCATAGTTTGACCTTGTTTTCTTTTTATTTAGTACTTTCAGTCCATCACTTCTTAATTTACTAAATATTTCTGTACAACATTTTTTTCACCTATCAGAACATTATTTCTATATCCACCACCTATCTACAATTTAAGTTCACTTCAAAATAACTCTTATATCCGAGGGACCCCACTGAAATAGGATTTTATTGCATAATCATTTCCTATTTTTTTTTTAGATATTATGATGAAATATGTTTTATATATATATGTATATATATATATATATATATATATATTGTATATAAGAACTTTATACTTTCTTCCTATAAGAAAGGTATTAGCCTCTTTAGAATCTTTTAATGGATTTGGAACAATCACTTTAGGGGACTATAACCAAACAAAAGTCACATATTCGAGTCTGAAAGATGTTAGAAATTTTCCGAACCAACTGGACACTTAGTAAAACCAGAACGATGCACTCTATCTCCTAATAAAAGTAATAGAGTAATGTCCAGTTGAAAGGTGCTCAATGAATATTCTAGTTTACAAAAATGAATTTGGAAGCTGATAAGTGCTAAGCAAATATTCGTGTTGACAAAACTGGATGTGGAAGATAATGGTGTACAGTTTCAAGTGGAAGATAATGGTGTACAGTTTCAATTCTACAGTGCATTTAGTCAATAAAGGCTGCATAGGTCTCTTCCTTATTATAGATCTTGTTTAATCTGGTGGTTCTCCTTCTTCTTCGGTGGTGTAATTCATGATTGCCCTTTTGATGTTTTCTTTCTCCTAATTCTTTAATATTTTTTTATAAGTTAAATAAAATTCAGTAGGTACAGGGGCTTGTGATTATCTTGAATTGATCTTGTATTTTAGAAATTATCAAATTTTTTGTATCATATTATTAGATGATAATAAATGTATCCATTTTTTACTGATTTTTGAAGGGATAATTTTCCAAATTAGTCTTTACGAACATGTTAAAGGAGAAGAGATAATTGACAAATTTATCGTTCGAACATGTTCCGAAATATAATTTTGTGCAAATTAATCACGAAAATATAAAATACACGTGTACCAAACATGAATACCTACATCGAGTCTGATTAAGTTAAGAAGACAATAAATAAATCATCATCTAGCGTGCTCTTGTAATCGTACTGAACAAAACTGGAACACATTTGAAAGCGTAACGAAGTTTTACAATAGTTGAATTTTCTACAAGATTACATGGTAACCTTGGTCACCTGAAAAAAGAAAAACAGAAAAACTCGAGCCTTGAAATCATTTTTTTATTATATTATTAAAATGTGAGAATTGTTTTTCTTGGAGGAAACGATTGCACAAAACTCATATAAACATTAGTCTTTTGATACAAAAATACTCTCAACTCATGATAATTTAATAAAATTAATCTTGAATTCTGATTTTTTTTGGAGCAAAAAGCTCTTCAAATGCCCTACTATTAGTTCTTTTAGGAAAAGAATGTGTTATGTTGTTTTTTTTTTTTTACGATTAAATCTTTATCTTTTTATTTTTGACTTTTAAGTCCTTGTTCTTTTTTTTTCTCTTTATTTAACTCATTATCTTTCTTTTTTTTTAATTAATTACTATATTTAATAAGTTTTGTGGTAATGGGTCGTGGGGAGATGTTTTGGCAGTGACGGCACGAGTGTTATAAAATTTTGTGATCTTTTTAGATGAGATTTACCATTGAAGATGGGATTTTGAGAAAAAAAATTGCAGGTTTTTTTTTTTTTTTTTGAAATGAAAGCGGCTTTGCAATTATGAAGAACCTTGCCGAGTTCAAAGAGCTTGTAGCAGGATATACTTTGTCTCAGTTCCAATGGAACCCCATTGACGAATTTATTATCAAGCTTCATTTTGAGATAATTGTTTTTGAAAAAGCAAAATCTATTGGTAAGCTAAATGGTGCAACATGACTAAATTACTAATTATGTTATAATATATGATTAAATATTTAATCTGAATAAGTTTTTCAATATTTGTCTTTTATATGCTTTTAGGTCACGAAATATGTGATTGCTAATCATAAAAATTATAATATTCTGATATTAAGAATTTTTGAAAATTAATACCTTAATTTAACTTTTTAAATAACTTTAACTGGAAAAAGATAATAATATCCTCAAAATTAAGAAAAATAATAAAGACTACTGTAATTTTAATGAAAAATATTATTATTTTTTTGCTACTAAATTTGGCTTAAAAGTTAACCTAGGATATTAATGTTTGCCCAAGATTAGAGCTGAATTAGGTTTTATAACTTTTACAAACTTTTCTTAATAAATAAGTAAATTAAGCAAGTAATGACAATAACAAGTAAAAATAGCTAAATAGTATGTACAAGCCTAAAATAAATAAATAAAAAAGATATGGATAAAGAAGTGCAATACTATTTTTACGAGATTCAATAAATACGACAGTTTATCTACGTTCCCAACTCTTGGCAACCCGTTTCGAGCTTTCCACTATCGGATCAAGACAATGAGCTTGATTGTCTCTTTTACACAACGAGTAATTTTTCCTTAGGTACACTCTCGCTTTTACTATAAGATTGAATCCGGCTTTATTACATCTAACTCGGACTGTTTAGACTCTAGTGCTAATCTCACATAAACTGAGTTGTTTATGAATTCGGTGTTAACCTCACCTCACAAATAAAATTTTAGTTTTTGAATGTTGATATACTCAACTGAAATCTCTCTTAAGAAAATAATTGATACAAGATAAACTTAGACAGAATAAATAAGAACACAAGATATGATCAAATTAGGCTCAATTGATTTTTGTGAAAAAATGAATTTGAAAGTTTGATTCACAAAAGATAATTGTGAATTTCTGAAAATTAATACCCTAATTTAACTCTTTAAATAACTTTAATTGGAAAAAGATAATAATATCCTCAAAATTAAACTAATATAGTTTTAATGGATGATATTATTGTTTTTTTGTTACTAAATTTGGCTTAAAAATCAGTTCATGGTATTAATTTTCAGAAATTTTTAATATCAAAATATTATTTTGCGGAATCCAATCTTCAAGGTATTTCTTTATAGTTTTCCCTTTCAATTTTTGAAAAAAAATATCACTTTTAAAAGTGTATAGAAAAATACCAATTTTAAAAAAGATAAAGTGATATGAGAGAAAAGAAGGGAGAGAAAGAGATGAGAGGAAAAAAAAAAAAGAGAAAGAGACAGTGATGAGAGAAAAATTACAGATAAAGAAAGTGACGAGAGTCAATGTTAAAATATAGTGTAATACAGATATTTTTATATTAGATAATAGTATTGTATTAGATTTTGAAGTCGTATTAAATAATACAATACAAAAGCACAATTAAACATAATATTGTATTTGATTAATACAGTACAGAATTCTTATATTGTGTACCAAATATGATCTTAATTTCTTGTTTAATGGAAGTTCCATTTGAGCAAAAATAAATTTAAAAAAAAAAAGAAGTTAAATTATGTAGTCATGTGGAAGGATATATATGTTTCACGCATTTTTGTATCAGTTAGTTCCTTAATTTGTCGCGAAAGTTTTATGACCACAATTTGTGACTTTTTAGGAGTTCTTCAAGGTCAGAAAACTTTTGATTAGATCAAAAAATTTCGGATTAATGATATTAACAACTTCTGAATTATACTTCATTTTACTCTTTGAATTTTCAACTTATATAGTAATAGTTTCTGAATTACGTAATTTTTGTAATAATGATCTTTTTGTCATATACTATCAAATATTTAACAAAAATAAGTCATTATAGAGTATACGATTTGATAACTATGGTCAAGAATAAGATTCTGAACTTTAAACTTACACAGTAGACTACCAAAATTTATGTAATTATTATAGCAATGACTATTTTTTTTTTTCACAAACTATTAATTTTTAACATAAATGAACTTTGTGCAAAGTGCACAGTTTTGTCCATGATTATTTTTAGTTAAAAAATTAACGGTTTGTGACAAAGGGTCATTGATGTAATAATTATATAATTTAAGAATTATTATCATATAAGTTAAAATTCAGAGGACAAAGTGATACAATAAATTTAATTCAAGAACGGTTACTGTATTAATCTTAAGCTATGAGTCTTATGACTTCTAAATATATCATTTTAAAAGAGAGTTCTAAAAAGCTATGATAGCCCAAATTACTCTTGGTCCATTCCCGAGAATCTTACCTTGGTTTGGGTACTATTGAACACGTTAAAATGCGGACACTCTCGGACTCCAAAATTAAGATAATAACATAATTAAGTAATGAAGTTTCATTTTGTATTCCAATTTTTTTAAGCCCAATAGAACAAAGTAATTAATAAACATAATTGAGTAGTGAAGTTTCATTTTGTATTCCAATTTTTTTAAGCCCAATAGGACAAAGTAATTAATTTTTGTTAAGGAGTGTCACCATAATTTTGAAAAAGTAGATGTTTCCATATAATTAATTATATTTTTATATGTTTGTTCTTTTATATATTTTGGTAATTATCAACATTGGAAGATCTCTTAATATACTTCTGATTCAAGAAAATAGTCTCTTTATATAGGAAGCTTCCTTCGTCCTCATCTTCTACCGTTATGGGACTAAAGGTTTTTCTATAATTTTTTAATTTAAGTGTGTTTGGAAGGAGGGAGAAGTGGAAAGAAGGAGAGAGGTAAGGGGACTATTGCATAGATTTAGGTATGATGATTGTTTGGCAGGGGAATTTTAGGAAGAAAAAGATTAAGTTTAAACAATTTTCAATCACCTCCAAATTGGAGAGATTTTAGGAGAGATGTCCACTTAAGTAGTAAAATAGTTATTCTATAATTAAAACCTTCATATTCCTTCTATGTCCCCTTCTTACTAAACAAGAGAGCGGATATTAATCTTCTCTTCACCCTCTAATACCAAACACAACAAGAAAAAAATGATCTCATTCCTCTCTCATCTTCCTTCTCTAGAAAATGTAGCTCTCTTTCCTTCATTTCTTCTTTCCTTCTTACCAAACATAACCTTAGCCAAATTCCAAACAAGATAGTGTCTTAATATTCATATAACATATATTTGTTTTTAAGGGTATATATGGTCGCGGAACCTTCATGTCATGAGATTTTTCCTAACAATTCAAATAAAAAAAAGATCATATTTATTGTTTGTGGATGTGTATGTGGATTTTGTGGATTATGTTTAGGATTGTGGTATTTTTTTATTATTTGAAATTGAGGATATAGAAATTGAGATTGAATTTTATAAGTGGGTTTGAATATCTAGTATTTTGGGGTTTTGAGTACGGTATTGGTGTATATGAGGTTAGGTTCATATTCTGAGTTTTGGAATTTGGTTTTAGTTTATATTTTGTGGTTTGTTGGTTGATACACTGATTTGAGATTTAAGTTTGGAACTATTATGATATGTAAGAATTTTGGATATGAATACGTGGTTTGTTGGTTGTTGTGGATATGAATATGTGAAATTGTGGATGAATATTTTGAGTTTAAAAATGTGTGAAAAAGTATTTATGTAACATCCCTCAATTCTACATAAATACGTAAAGATATTTATATAAATATTTAGTGAGATCAAGAGACACTACTCAACTTAAAACTAATAAAATAGTGAATATTTAAAAAATTTTAAGCTTTTTGGAAGAAAAAGGGAAATTCTACTCATATTTATACATAGTCTAATTTGTACGTATATACATACTCACATTGTAGACCTCTCATAAAAATATACACAACGTATGCATACTCAAATAAGGTACAAAATTCTCAGTCAGGAAACCACAGCGTCAAAATACTCATATACACAAGCCATTGTCAGAAAGTCGGTACTCTTCCTCTAACTCACATAGCAGCAATACCCTCTGCAATATAAGAATATTTGTGAGTATAAAACTCAGTAAGTAATATATGTTAATGTAGAGTGCATGTGACGTGCATGTGACACATAACAGATAATCATATGATTGAGATTTGTGTGTATATTATATTATCTAACAAGACCATGAATCACATACTGAGCTACTCAGATAACTAATAACTAATGACTAATCATAAGCCGATGTATAGAGGTCTCGAGTCTCAAGTATATCTCGAACTCCTTTGTGTACTGCAGAAGTCCTCCCCATATTGCTATGAGAGTACTCCCGAAAGAACTAAATAATGTCCCCGAAAGAACTAGATAATTGGGCACTGGCCCACCATACCCTATTTACCAATTCTCGTCAGGCAATATAAATACATCGAATATTCATGCCTTATGTATATCAAAATAATAGATTCAGATATTTATGCTTCAGGTATAATAGAATAACAAATACCAATTTTCATATTATCTAAAGAGACCATAAGTTTATAGAAATAATTAATTTCTTACGTTGCAGGTGTAACATTACTTACCTTGATTTTAAACTTCTAAGTTTCTATTTGTGAAATGCTCGTAGCTTAAGGTACAAATGGCGTGTGCCTAATAATTCTAGATCACAAATCACAATTCAATATGCTAGTGGAATTAACTCACCTAAAATAATTCTAACAGAAGAATAAATAAGACACAAACCAGAGTCTCCAATTAAGAACCTTTCCTTTTTGAAATTCATATATGATCCGGAAAGCACATAAAATTTATTTCAACTACAAGGCAATAAAAGTCAAATCATTAACTTATTACAAAAGTGCTCAACGAATTTTATGATATAAGAATACTGTATGTAAGTTCTCTACTAATTGTTGTATATATATAACTATTAACAAGGCAACAAACGATGGAAATAACTTAGCTGAACTAACAAGAATCTAATCAATAAAGAAATTGATCAACACCTAGCTTTTTCCACTAAAAACACAAATATCAAAGATGAAGCTTAATTAAATAAGCATATTTGTATATTTATTACAGCTATAAACTGCTATCTCTAACATCACCAATTAAATTCTTTAATAGTAAAAGTACATATATAACTATCGGAAAGTATCGACCAGATTCTATAACATAAAAGGTTAAATAAATGTATAAATCTTTATGACAAGAAAAGTAAAATTCTCAATATAACGAAACTTAGGTAAAGAGAAAAGAAACAAAGATCAAACTTGATAAACGAAAGTGGAAATGGTAATATTTATTCCTACTCAGTGACGAAATGAAGAGGTAAATTTTATCACGAAACTAGCGAAGTATTAAGTACTTGTAAAGCTTACCGACACACAAAGTCAGCTCCAGTCACAATGTTTATATCTTTTTTCTTAAAAAAAAAAAATTAAACTAGTACAAAATAGTTAATCAAATCTTCTTATTTTTGCATAAGTCTAATGTACAATTTATAGAAAATAATCTCAAAAGTAACATGTTGTGAACAATTATTAATAAAGGAACATTATTTCAAATTAAGAACCACACTTTCAAATAGAATTATACAAGTCATTTAAATCAAATACTTTCTAATTAAATAACATGTCAAATAATCGTATTAGAAACACAAACTTAATACACATTAAATTTGTACCAATGAGCTTCTTTTGAGCATTTCACTGTAAAATTTTACTTAGTAAAGGACGATCAATATTCACAAGAAACTAATAATACAAGTATTCCTCATTTCAAATTTTAAGAAATAATTTATGCTCCATTGAGAATGCACATATAATCTTAATATAAATTATGTAAAGTCATATTATTATTGACTATTTAATTTTGTGAGGAAATGGGTGTCATACGAGCTCTAGGATATCAGAATTTATGTTTGTGGTTATTTGGTGACTGTTGTATACATTTATCGTTAAGAAAAAATAGGGTATATCTTTGTGATTATTTGTTATAAATGTTATCTTTAATTGTAAAATGTGGTTTTGTAGATTAGGGAGACAATATTTGAATAATAATAAAAGCAATTAAAATTAACATATAATTAACAAAGAAAAATTTATTAATAAAGAAATTAATATAAAATGAGAAATAAATAAATGAATAAGTGAACATATATATTAACAATAAAAAGACAATAACAAATAATTAAATCTAATTTTTAATAATAAGAAAATAATAAAAATTAACATATAATTATTGATAATAAATAAAATTATCTTCATTTTTTAATTCAATTTATGGTAAGATGTAAATAAATTATAATGAATAAGAAGTTAATAAATAACTACAATTAAATTTCAATAATTTAAAGAAAGCAATAAAAATTAAAAAATAATGATTGATGATCATAAATTTACAAGTATCGTATAAATTTAGTTGATAGTAAGAAGTAAATAAATTAATAATGAATAAGAAAATAATAAATAAATAAAATAAAACTTTAATAATTGGAAAAAGAAACAAAATAAAAAAATAATGATTGATAATAACTAAAATAACAAGTATTGGATAAATTTAACTTATAGTAAGAAGTAAATAAACTAATAATTAATAAGCATATATTAATTATCTAAACCTGAAACTGAATAACTAAGAAAAAAAACATCGTTAATGTCTGCATCAAAGATAAGTGGTATAAAAATGATAAATTCATACTTGCTTCTAAAACGAAACAAGTGTTTTACATAGATAACCCTGTGAACAATTCAAATTGAAAAGTTATTTGAGATGTTTGTCACCGACACTCATAAAATATTTTAGATAGTTAAAAAATCGAGTTTGATTTGTTACACAATAACAACTCTTCAAATTTTGTCCTCATAGTCAATCTTGGAGAGAGCGATTTAATAAGAGGAAATTTGATTTTTTATGGTATTTTTTCAAAAAAATTTGAAAAATCCCGAAATTTGACATTGTTCTGAAAAATCCCGGATTTACTTATAAAAATACCACTTTTTATTAATTGATGAGATACTTAAGGTAACTAGTCGAGTTACTTGAGGTAACTTGAACAGTTACTTCAAGTAACTGGATTGTTTACTCAAAGTAACCTAACTGGTTACCTCGAGTACTATTGAAAAATACCAAATTTAAAGGAAAAATGGTATGTTTCTAAATATTTGTTAAAAATGTTATTTTTCTAATAATACTTTTAAAAAGTAATATTTTTCTAAATCAATCCGGGATTTTTAAAAAAAATCAGTCCATGCGGGATTTTTCAATTTTTGGTATCTTGGGCCTAGAATTTTGTAAATAGCCCATTTAATATACTTCAGATGTAGTAATGATGTATCCCATTTCTTTCCTAATGTAAAAACATTACATCAAAAGAACCAAATGTCGATAAATTTATAAATAATGATAAACTAGATCGTGATATATTGATAGAGTATATGTGACACGACTGGAAATCTAAAATCATGATTTTTAGTAATTTTAAATTGAAATAGTAAATAATAATGATTTTCAAAATTTCAGAAAATCAAGTACTTAGAATTTTTAAGTTTTAGTCCTTAAAAGTAAGTAAATTTCAAAATTAGGAATCCTCTCATTAATTTCTCGAGAAAATATATAATTAAAATCATGAGGTCTAGTAAAATGAGTCCAAAGTCCAAAATAATTTACAAAAATCATCTATGATTCCAAGTACTCTTATTTTTAATATTATTGTTCTCATACATACACTTAGTAAAAATAACAAACATGGCCAAATATTTGAACGAGGAAGAGGAATCAAACAAGATATAGATACCCACCAGGCAATAAAAAGAGGACTATAGGTACAAGTTAAGCAGCTTGTCTAACCATCGAGACTACCACCTCAAATATACAAATACCTAAAAGTGAGAGGAAGTATAGGATGAGCACAGAAATGCTCAGTAACTAATATAAATACTTACTTTTAAAGTCCTGCATAGTTAGTAAAATATTCAAACAGTTTCCAAAAATCCATTTGAAAACATTGTCTAAAGGTTATTACGCTAAATGCTAAGATATAAAATAACCGTAAGTGCACGGATCGTATACAAGTAATAAAGTGATAAGAGAGTTGTCGATACCACAAGAAATTGGGTGTTAAATAGTCGCTAAGTACTGAAATTATCATAATCTAATTTTATCTAGGTAATTAAACTAAATAAATTTATAATTGAATAAATACAAAAATAAAATATAGAAACTTCTATGCATAAATGTTCTAGGGGATTAAATTTACCTAACCATCAACTATATCTTTTGATTACCAATTCCATCTTAATCAATTATTCCTAGTCTATAAGCTAAGAACCCAAAGAAATTTTTACTCATTCTCTCGAGTGCTAAGTGAAATCATTCCAAAATCCTAGTTCCAATTTAAGAATTCATTTTGTTCAATGATTCTTTAATCATAGCTTCAAAGGAATTATAGATTCTCTCAAACTCTACAAGTCCTAGGTTATACTATCCTAAGATTATTTCTAAAATTCCCTTTCTCAAAGCCAAATTCTAGATTCCAAATCATCCAATTAGTAGCTAATTGATTGAGAAGTATTAAGCATAGAATAACATAAATAAATTCAAGGAAAATATCAAAGAACATATTAGAAATCAAGACATAGAATCAAAGTTTAAATTACATCAAATCACAAGTATATAATAATTAATTCAACATAGAATAATCCAATACTAATCACAACAAGAACTTTATACATCCAAACATATTTAATAATCAAGCATAATAAAAAATTCAAATGAAATTAAGATGAGAAAGAGGATGAGAAAAACTCTTTTATAAAGGTAGAACTTCAAGCTTCAATCTCTTCAAGCCATTCTCTCAAGTATCATTTCCAAGATTTTTGCTCCATGCTCCTTCCTCTCTAGAATTTTTGAGCTTTCATTATTGTATTTTCTCCCCAACTCTCCACATATGAAATAGAGGCTTAAGGATATATTTACGAGGCTCTAAGATGACCTAGGCCGAGTGGAATATCGACTATTCGATCAGATGCTATCAATGGTCTAGATTAGCTCTAAAAACTTGCTAAAAAAGTGCTTTTGGACATTGTGTAGCACCGTTGTGCTCCTTGGTAAGTGCCGTAGTGCTCTAGTCTCTCAATTTTCTAGGTAGTGCCGCAGTACTACTATTACAATATCGTAGCACTCTCAGCTCTAGAACTCAGCATGATAGCTTTTCTCCTTGGAGGGTGCCATTTCTTTGTTTTAGCTTTATTTTGCCTGATTTTTGTTATGTTGCATTCATATCGAACTCAACTTTCATCTTAAATGGTTGAAATATCCATATTTGTCACCAATTTTTTTCGATTCTTATTTATTCATAAGAACTACAAAAACAAAGTAAAAATACATCAAACCGATAAAAATACTTGAGAACTTACAATTATTTGAGTTAAATGATACTTGATTTGTGAGTAAATTAATCACTCATCAAATGTATCTTCAAACCATTGTAAAACATCGCCTCAAATCAAAATCATTTTTCCAAAGGCTGAAACATTCCAAACTTTTGTAAAACATCACATCAAATCCAATACATATCTATTTAAATCAAGCATATAACAAGTAATAAAATCAATGACATATCTGAGCCACCATACTAGTAACCGTAAGTATACAATATAGTGTGAGTCGTTCAAAAGGAAGATTGAACATGTGTAATATGTCTGAGTCACCTATGTTAATAACCGTGAGTATAACATGTAGTCTGAATATCCTAGATAGGATACCATAAGTCCGAATATCTTAAAAAGGGTACCGTAAGTCTGTTCGTTGTGTAGGTGCAATGAATGCATACAATATTATATGTATGACATGAATGAAAATATGTATTATTTTCCATAAAATCATAAATAGGCCATATAATATTTTTAATTAATCAAGTCCAGTTCTCAAAACTAAATTCTTATTAAAATTGGAATTCATAAAAATTTCAGCAGCACAAAAATTGTTTTCATAAAAACTAATAAAATCTAATTCCTGCAGAAAATAGTTCAAATCAAGATAACTAACACGTCAGTCAGTGTGACATACCTCCCAGACAATTTAAATATCAAATCATATCAAAACAAATATAATCATATTTTTATTAAACATTTCATAAAATTCCATATTTATTCAAAAAAAATGTGAAAATCAAAATTAAACTAATTTTAAGATCAAGTAATAGAATCCCTAACTCAATAGAGTAACTAGACCATGCTACAATGCTATTGAGAACATTTGATGTCATTTGGAGGATCAAGGGTCATTTTTCGAACCCTCGATCCTTTGGTTTGAAAATTCAATTTTCCAACGGAGTCTCAAATTGTGAAACAAACCTTATGATTGTATTCATAGCACTCAAATTAGCAAGATTAGATATATAATTTGACCAATTCGTGCTTGAGTCAGAACCAGACCTTATGGCATGCAAAGTAATGTGAAATCAGTGGCGATTGATCTCTTTTTTCGTGCCGATCACTAAACATAGTCAATATATATCTCAAAATTCATGTTTTCATGGGTACAACAAAAATATGAGGTTTATTTTATAATCTAACGATCGGATTAAAAATTTAATTCACAAAACGAAAAGCTTAAAATAGTTCTCAATGGCAATTTTTGATTTGGGTAATATTAAGCTTCAAGATGCTTACCAGTCGACTGCCTATGATGAGACGAGTCAGAGGAGCTTAAAAATGTAGCTCGAAGTCACCTGAAACAATGATAGAGACAAAATGGTTGTGACATCGATCTCTTATCGCCGGTGAACAGGAGCTCGACCAGTTGCGCAACGTTGGTTGGTGATGTTATAGGAGGTCGCCATCACAATCCTGGTGGTGACGCGGCTCCATTTGACTGAGAAGAACATCGACAGAGAAGTTGCAGTGATAGCTTTTGAAGAAAGAGAGAGAGAGAGAGAGAGAGAGAGAGAGAGAGAGATAAAGAGCTAAAAGATATCAGGAGAAGAAAAAGAGTGAGCTAAAACTTTCAGTTTGGCTATGTGGCACCCGTTTAATGGGTGCCTAGTTATGCAACTAAACCCTTAGTTCAAAAATTCTCTCATATAAGTCCACAAAAATTGCAAATTAACCCATGTTTTGAAAATTCTTTCAAATAAACCCAAATTCAAATTTAAGTAATTTATTATTATATTTTTTAAATTTCTAATGGTCAAAAGACCAAAAAATCAGGGGTTTTACAGTATGGATGAGGAAGAATTAGAGGATGATGATGAGTGAATGATGACATTAGTGATGCAGATGAAAACATTGTTCTTAGTGATAGTGATGGTTTAGATGATTGATTAGACTTTTATATATACTACTATATTTGTAATTTTTACTTTTCCAATGACTGAAACTTATAAAATTCCATCAGTATTTATTCATTGTCTTATGATTTTTTCTATATATATAATTATTCATTGTCTCATGATTTTTTTCGTCATACTATTTTTTTCGGTTATTTATCTATCTATGTTGCATAATATTTATCAGTGTTTTCCCTTCAACATAAAAGATTGAATGTAACTTTGATTAACAACTAAGAGAAACAAAACAAAATCTCATTTTTTGATGAGAAATCAAACATTTCTAAAATTCTCAAGTAAGTTTACCAATGTCTAGATAAATTTGAAGCCAAACTAGTATATGCATGCATACATTACCTCCAAAGTCTAGAAATTAATTAATGTCTAACTATATCCTTGTTCTAACTATATCCTTGTTCTGAAAAATTTTCATCAGGTTACAAGTATAACTAATTATTAACAACTCCAATCATATCATCAAATAAACAAACAAGTTAGCATAAACTAAATAAAAGCTAGCCACTTCTAATTGAAGTCAAAAATAGGCATCTCAAAGCAACATAAGGGCAATTATGCCTCGTCCCAAGCCAGCTCCATATGCAATTACTGTGAAACATATGCGAGCATGGTGTGGCATGTTGCCACACCTAGGCCTATGATGCTCACACATAGTATGCCTATGGTGTCTACATTGTGCCTATTGTTGTGCCAATGGATAGAAAAGTTTGTTATTGTGTAAGGGTATTTTTGTCCAAGATCATTAGTCAAGTCCGTAGCCAAATATCCCATCTTTGAGGGCTAAGAATTAGGAAAAAATTATTGTAAATTCAAAACTCAATAATTTTACCATATGCTTTCTAGGAAAAAATTGTGTTTCCTCCTGCCAGAAGGCTAAAAGCTCATCTTTAGGGGGTGACACAGGTGCCAATAGAAGGCCTTGGCCACCAATATAATAGGGGCTTAGCTGTGAATCTTCTTGCTTTATCAATAAAAGAAATGATGTTTATTTATGTTCACGTGTTACCTATGTGTTACTTTCGTTGTCGCTTGCTTATTGCTTATGTATTGCCTACATATTGCCTCGATATGCTTGCTTTGTGCTCACTTGTTATGTGATTGCCGCTATCGAATCTGCTTACTTTGTGCTTCCTCAATGCTATGTTATTGCTCTTATCACAGTCTTGCTTATGGCATGTCTAACCAATGGGTTTGTTTGCCTATAAGCTTAAGTTCTAGGCTGACTTACTAGCTCCGAGTGATAGTAAGTGCCACATGTTCCATATATTTCGAAGTGTTAAAGAGGCGATCCGTGACGGTTGGTATTAGAGCTTCAGTTAGAAAGCTTGGGAAAGTTTGTTGGGATGGTGAACAACACCCAGAGGTTCATTGCAATTGATAAGTGCCTAAGAGAACTCGATGGGATAAAGTTCAAGGTCAAAGACCTTATTAGCGCAAGGGATAGATTCGACGTTGCGGGATTACAACAAAAGATCAAGGCATTAAAAGAAATATGGAACACATGATCGAGCGGAGGGGGGACCTCCAAGCACCTCTAGTCAACCACTGGGCGACGAACATTTTGAGAACTTAGAGACATCGGTGAACAACCTCTAAGGCATGGTCAATGACATAGTGGAGAATTGTCAGAGGGCAATAGGCTCACTGAAGCATAAGATGAGGAGATAAACACTAAGCCCAACCTTACCATCTGAGCTATGGGGACTAACCCGTGGCTGCTCTAATAAGAATGGCTTATACGAGAGCTAAGTTGCCTTAACCACGACAATAATAAGCGCGAAGAATGCCAAGGAAGTTGAGAATTTTTACTTCGATATGGAGTAATACTTCCGAGCGGTACAACCCGACTCGGAGGATGCCAAGGTCGCAATGGCTACAATGTACTTGTCTGGGGATGCCAAAGTGTGGTAACATGATGAAGTATGATGATATCAACACGGGAGGTACACCATAGCCACGTAGGATGACCTTCGAAGGAAATTGAGAACTCACGTCTTCCATGAAAATGCGTCATATCTGGCTCAACACCAGGTACGAGAATTGAAGCAAATAGCACTTTCTGCGAATATGTTACGAAGTTCTTTGGACTGATGCTTGACATCAAGGACATGCCCAGAGTAGATAAGCTTTTTCACTTCTATGAAGGCCTCAAGCCTTGGGCTAGAACAAAGCTGCAAAGGCAAAGGATCTAAGACATTGCCACCGCTCAAACGACCACTGAGCATTTGATAGACTATACATTAGAGAATACTAAGCAAAAGAATAATCAACCTACTCAGAGTTCAAGCACCTCGAGTGGTAAAAAAACAAGGGAAGCTAGGGTAGAACAAAAGTAGGGGAGCGGACAAGAAGAGCAACGAGTCCAATTCCTCCTCGAATAGTAATGCCCCCGCCTATGAGAAGAAACCGATATCTTGCTTCCTTTGTAAGAGGCCACACAAGCCATCGGAATACCTTCATAAGCATAAGCTGAGTGCTATTTAGGCCTCGATAACTCAAGAGGAACAAGCGAGGGTGAAGAAGATGACGAGTGCTAGTTGGGGGCCTTAAGCCTGTTAAATGCCCTTAAGAAGCATGGAGCTGAGATGAAGAAGGCTTCTAGGAAAGGGTTTATGTACGTAGATACAACATTGAA
Source organism: Parasponia andersonii (assembly GCA_002914805.1). NCBI lineage: Eukaryota > Viridiplantae > Streptophyta > Magnoliopsida > Rosales > Cannabaceae > Trema > Trema andersonii. The sequence goes on along the minus strand of JXTB01000019.1, from coordinate 1,815,413 downwards.
TGGGAAGCGTGCGGTTAGTGTGATGATTGATACGAGTCCTACCCATAACTTTGTGTCAGATGTCGAGGCACAGATCATTGGACTCATGATTGGGAAAGACATAGGCCGCATGAAGACAGTCAACTCGAAAGCCTTAGTTACAACAAGAATAGCCAAGCAGGTACGTGTCAAGATTGGCACTTGGGAGGGACTGATTGACTTGGTCGTGGTACAAATGGACAACTTCCATATCATCTTGGGGATTGAATTCTTAGTGGAGAAAGGTACTATCCCCATCCCATCAACGGGAAGCTTGCTAATTATGGGCTAAAAACCCATCATGGTGCCCACAAATGGGAAACAAGTGAACGATGTAAAGCTCCTGTCTACTTTACAACTCAAGAAAGGCAAGAAGCGGTAAGAACCAACCTATGTGACAATCTCTTCCTTATAAAAAGAAGGAGGTGAAGAAATCACTCCTCTTGAAATCAATAGCATGCTGAGAAAATACGTTGATGTAATGTCAGATCAACTCCCCAACCTTACCACCAAGATAAGGTATTGACCACTAGATCGAGTTGGTACCTCGTGCCAAACCACCCGCTAAAGCGCCTTATCGGAACTCAAGAGGCAATTGAATGAATTGCTGGAGGCAAGCTTCATCAGACCATCGAAAGCACTGTATCGAGCACTAGTGTTATTCCAGAATAGATATTATGGGAGCTTGAGACTATGCATTTATTATAGAGCTCTCAAAAAGGTGATGGTACGGAACTGCTCGACTAGTTGAGCAAGGCTAAATACTTTACCAAGCTTGATTTGAGAACAAAAGGCCACATGTGTCAACCGATATGGGACGTTCGAGTTCCTCGTAATGCCTTTTGGGTTGATTAATGCACCAGCCATATTCTATACACTTATGAACTAAGTTTTCCACGAGTATCTAGATAAGTTCGTGGTCGACTACTTAGACGATATCGTGGTATACAGTGCATCGATGGAGAAGCACAAGGAGCACTTGGCCATGGTGTTTCAGAAATTGAAGGATAATCAACTTTACGTGAAGTGGGAGAAATGCTCATTTGCATAAGAGATTATCAAGTTTCTAGACCATGTGGTTGAACGTGACCATACCTAGATGGACCTAGAAAAGCTAAGGGTCATCCAAGAATGGAAGGCTCTAACCAACATGGAAGAACTACGCTTGTTCCTTGGTTTAATCAACTACTATCAACATTTTGTAGAAGACTATTCAAGACGAGCAGCACCCTTGACAAAATTGTTAAAGAAGGGTGTTATATAGGTGTGGACCATAGAGTATGAAAAGGCCTTTGAGAATCTAAAAGAAGCCATAATGAGAGATCATGTCCTTGCCTTACTAGACATTGGCAAGCCCTTTTAAGTACAAATGGACGCATCAAATTATGCTTTAGGAGGGGTGCTATTACAAGAGGGCTACCCTCTAGCATATGAGAGTTGTAAGCTAGCTGAAGCTAACCGAAGATACACAGCCTAAGATAAGAAGCTTCTCACTGTAATCCATTGCATAAGGGTATGGAGGCATTATTTGTTAGGATCAAAGTTTGTGGTGCAGACAGACAACTTGGCTATTGCCACTTCCTCACACAGCCAAAACTCACCCTGAAATAAGCCCAATGGCAGGAATTCGTGGCTGAATTTTATTTTCACTTTGAACACAAGATGGGCCACTCGAACCAGATAGCAGATGCCTTAAGCCGCAAAGTGAAGCTCGCAGTTTTAAAACTTCTAGCCAATATATCAGCTAGTGCGGTGAATACTCCCATCAAGGAGCGCATCAAGGAGAACCTAGAGAAGGACCTAATTGTCAAGACCATCTTAAAGCTCGTGGAAGAAGGCAAGACTCGCCAATTCTAGGTAAAGGATGATCTTCTATGGGCTAAGAGTGGCCGTTTGTATATCCCAAAAGTGGGAGACTTATGGAGCGAAGCTCATGAGCGATTGCCATGACATATTATGAGTAGACCATCCAGGGTGGCAGATAATCCATGCCTTTTTGAAGCAAGGGTACTACTGGCCGCAGATACGAGATGATGTGGTAGAGTACACCAAGACCTATCTCACCTGCTAACAAGATAAAGTGTTAAGTTAAAAGACGCCTAGATTATTGGAATTACTACTTATCCCAAGCAGACCATGGGAGAATGTTTCGCTTGATTTCATTGCAAACCTGCCAAAGACAAAGGAGCATAGGAATATCTTGGTAATAGTGGATAGAGTTTTGAAGTAGGCAACTATCATTCCAGCGCCGAAGCACTACATAGTAGAAGAGACAGCCAGACTCTTTTTCAGACATATTGTGAAATATTATGGTGTGCCCCAGAATATTGTTAGTGACTGGGATGCCAGATTTATAGGATCATTTTGGTCTGAACTTTTTCATCTCCTAGGGTTACAACTCAACATCTCCTCGAGCTACCATCTGCATACCGATGGACAGATTGAGAGATTCAATGCGATGTTAGAGGAATACTTGCAACATTTTATCAGCACTAATCAGAATAATTGGCCGTAGCTACTTGATGTAGCTCAATTTTGTTTCAATACTCAGAAGAGTTCTTCAACCAATAAGAGCACTTTTGAGATTTTTAATGGCCAACATTCGTTGTTACCCCACACAGTGAATGAATATCATGAAAAGAATCTTCAAGCCTTTAACTTCACAAAAGAATGGAAAGAAAATACCAAGATTGTCCAAATTTATATAGAGAAAGCCTCAAAAAGAATGAAGAAATGGGCAGATCAAGGTAGACGGCCACTAGAGTTCCAACCTAGAGACATGATGTTGATTAAACTTTCACCTGAACAACTGAGATTCAGAAAGGCCAAAGACAAGAGACTTGTACGTAAGTGTGAAGGTCCCATGCCTGTTATTTCAAAAGTAGGCAAAGCATCTTATGAGCTCGACATCCCTGCATGGCTCAAGATACATCCGATGATTCACGTCACCAACCTCAAGCTGTATCACGAAGATCCAGCAGATCCAGCACGTAACCAGCCGACTAGAGAGCCTATTGATCTCACGTCGCAGAGTAGTAGAGAACCAGAAGAAATCCTTACGGAGAGAATGGTGACTGTAGGAACCAAAACGCCGAAGAAGGAGTACCTTGTCAAGTAAAAGGGCCTCGGAGAAGAAGAAACCAACTAGGAGAGGGCAGAAGACTTGAAGAAGCTATAACAGAAAATTGAAGATCGTAAAGCTGTCAAATCATCGAGGACACCGATAAGCTGAGTGGGGGAGAATGTGGTGTGTTGCCATACCTAGGTCTATGATGCCCACACATAGTGTGCCCATGGTGCCTATGTTGTACCCACAATGGTGCCAAAAAGTGAAAAATTTTGTAATTATATAAGAGTAATTTTGTCCAGGATCATTAGTCAAGTCTGTGGCCAAATACCCTATTTTTAAGGGCTAAGAATTAGGGAAAAATTATTATAAATTTGAAACTCAATTATTTTGCCTCAATTTTGTCATATACTTTGTGGAAAAAAAAATCATATTTCCTCCTGCCAAAAGGCTAAAAGCTCAAAAAGCTCTTTAGGGGGTGACACGGGTGCCATGGGTGGCTTTGGCCACTAGCATGAAAAAGATTTAGCTGTAAACCTCCTTATCCTATCAATGAAGAAAATGATGTTTATTTATATCTAAATGTTGTCTATGTATTACTTTCATTGTTGCTTATGTGTTGCTTCGATATATTTGCTTTGTGCTCGCTTGTTATATGATTGTCGCTATCGAATCTACTTGTTTTGTGCTTGCTCAATTTTATGTTATTGTCGTTATTACGGTGTTGCCTGTGATATAGCTAACCAATAAATTTGTTTGCTTATAGACTTAAGTTCTAAGCTGAGCGATAACAAGATATGGCTAACCAATAAATTTGTTTGCTTATAGACTTAAGTTCTAAGCTGACTTGAGCGATAACAAGTGCTGTACATTCTGTCTATTTCGAAATGTCAAATTCGAAACGTCAAAGAGGCGGCTCGTAACACACAACATGCAAATAACTTGAGAGCCACGCAACACCTTTTCTAGGCAAATCACACAGTCTTCGTCTTCGTTGTCGTCTTGTTCACCATCATCATTGGAGTACTTGAAATTGTATTCGTATCTCAACCTCTCCAAAGCCTCCACCGATGAGCCTGCCACGGGCACTGATCTGAACTCCCCCCCGCAGCCGATTCCATCAAAGCCCGTTGAGTTTCGACTTGTAGCAAATAATCAGGATCATGTATTTGTAACGGAGGAGCAAGCATTGACGAACGAGGAAGTTGATCGTCATGTAGTAATTCCAGGTATCGTCGACGTGAGACAACAGTATGCTTATCGATTGTGACCTGCATTCCCATCCTTTTTGGGCCGGAATGATCGGAACTGGCCTCCGAAACCACTCCAGCAACCGCGTCTAGAATCTTGGTCACCAGGTCGTCTAGGCGTCGAATCTTCTGGGACGGCGCTGAGTTTTCCATCCAGCGGAGATGCTTTAACCGCAGCGGGATTAAGTTGGCCATTGCGGACAAGAGGGTTCTGATGAAGAGCACGCCTTGGTCGGATGCCAAGTAATTGGCTGAAACTAGAACTTCCTGGGATGTGTTGTCCTTGACCACAAAATCATCATCATCATCGTTTATTGTTCGGCCAGTTACACGAGTATCCTCCCAGAAATATTTCTGAACGACATTGACAACGAGGCAAACCTGGTGGTATTCAAGGGATTCATCTTCCACTGTTTCGATTTTTTCTGTTGAAACGTATATACAATAAGCCATTATATATATATTAGAGAAAGCGACCGACAGAGACAGAGAACTAGATTGCTATATATATATATATATATATATATATATATGCAGAAGATTGGATGGAATTTTGGGCTTTGATGTGGACAATATTATTATTATTATTATTACGGTGGTATAATATATAAAAGGACAGACAGACTACAGGGAAGAGAGAATTTCTAGCTTGTTAATTCACGGGGGACAGCAGATAGTTGAGAAAAAAAATAATGAAAGGGCCGATGACTCACTTATAGTAGATGCACAAGGTGTCTGATTCTAATTCGACTAGAAGAAGTAATTGAAAAGCCTCCGTATCAAACTAAAACTCTAATAACTCTTAATAATTAAAAACAAAACTGTTATCATAATAGATAATTGAACAATATATAGATTCACAATTATTATCAGTTTCATTTTTTTTTTTTAAAAAAAAGAAACAGTTTGTCCCTATCAGAATTGAGTAAATACGTGTGTATATACATACACGCACAGTAGATTGCGAACGTAGCCCTAACGTGAACATTATGGTCTATTCAAAGATAAAACTCAAATTTAAGTGTTCTTTTTTATATATGTATTTGACCGAAGTTTTTGTTCGCATAAGAAGACACGAACCGTGCATGAGGCCATCACAGATGCCTTTTGTCATGTTTATTTTTCCTTTTTTGGGTTTTTGTTTGTCTATATATTGCGTATAGTAAATATGATTAATTTATTTAAAATAAATTTTAATATACTAATTAAATAATAACAACTCAAATACCACGACATAAATACCACAACATGTACGTGGTATTAAAAATTTAGTACAAATTTTGATACACCTAAAATTATCTTTATCCGTGTTTTATTTTCATCAGGTAATAACATAAATGATTTAAGTAGTAATACCATATTACAGCTTTACTTAGTGAAATCAAATTTGAGAATACAAGCAGACCAAACGCAGGGAATCAAATGGCGTCTCCAAACGCCACTCTCTTTGCTTTTTGCTAAGTGGTCTCCCTTTCCCTGCTCTCTCTCTATTTATCCTCACGTCGGCTAAACCCCAAGTGCAACACTCTGTCTCCATGTCAAACGAAACAAGCCTGAACACACCTTCGCTTTCTGAAGATGAACTAGTTGTGGCTATCTCATTGACATATTTCACGTACATAGGCCGATCTTTGAACCTGTCAAGGTCGTGTGGAATGCGAACTACCCTTTCGACCCCCGGTGATGACACCTGAGAAACACCGTTTTGTTTAGACTCGGACAGTTACGATGCAGAACTAATGACATAGATCCCATCATTCAAAATTCAGCTTTAAAGGCTTCAGCCAAAACATAAACTAGAGAAAGAAAAATTGTGGTTCGTATCTACCAACAATTGGGGTTTGACTTGAGGTTTCCATGGCTAGTCTAGACAAGGTGTTAATTACAATGCCTTATTTGTTTCCTTAACCTCTGCCTAGATTTGACCAAGATTGTCAGTTAACGCCAGTTGGTGACCCAAAACTTCCCAAAGTTGCTTATTCTGTCCAAGTGAGGTCACAATTAAACTGGTCAAGATTTTTGACTGCTCAAGAATTGGCTTAGAAATAATAGGAACTAGAGAAACTGAAAAAGCAACCACGTCTACCAATAAATTGTGCTTGACTGTAAGGTTTTTATGGCTAGCCTAGATAGAGTGTATATTGCAATGGTTTATATTTTTCCTTAACATCTGCCTGAGTTCGAGTAATTTTGTCAGTTTATTGAAGTATGTAAACAGAGATAAGGAAAGAAGACAAGATACGACAGAAAACAGTGAGTAACCTCCAAAGATATATTCTCAGGTATGGATTTAGCCAGCTCTGCTTCGTCTAAACGTGCTCGATATGTTGTAGAAAAAGCTTCTATATCTTCCATACTGGGGGAACCAGACCTGTGACATATACTTTATTAAGTTTCGGTAGTCATTCATTTATGTAGCCATGTAAAAGAGTCACCAAGTGCTTTGCAGAATTATTTGGAAAAAGCACGATAGAGTAAGCAGAACCAGTAGGTAATTGTCATATAAAAGATTGAGATACTTCATGTAGCTTTTCTATTGTTTTTCTTTGCTTTGTTTATGAGGACTGCTCTTTTCTTCTATCTTTTTGTATCTTATTAATTTTTAATAATAGCAATAACATAAACGAATGAGATATGTTAGATACGAGATATCTTATTAAGAAATAATCACTATAATGTTCCTATAAGCCTCGAACTTCAAATATTTGGCGCATCTATTGTCAAACGAGTTTGGTGCATCTGTGTGTCTGTATACATACAACAAAAACAGACAACTAAAGTTTGTGCATTGTGGATAGAGGTAGACTTTACCGGTAGAAGGTTACACAAAGTAAGTGATGTAGAACAAGAGTGAAATTTTAGAAAAGATGAGAGAAAGAAGAGAAAGAGAGAACAGCGGCAAAGAACATACGTGACATGACGCTAGTTGATTGAGTTTCCGGCGAAGGCTGGAATGTGTAGTCGGGCTACAACCACTAAAAGAGGACTCCAAGTTTCGGCGGTGTTTTGGACGAGCAGCAGCAGCGGTAGTTTGCGAGGTGTCAGTGGCAAACGACGTCGGAGTTTGGAAGGTCGCCTGACTGGTGCGAATTCGGTGGTTGTCAGCGGCTGAAGCAAAGTGGCTGGGCTTAAGAAAGATGTTTTTTCTTTTTTTCTTTTTTTTTTTTGGGTAACCTGCTGTGGGAAAGTTAAGGAAACACCAAGTTCCTTTTTTTTTTGGACGAAAATAAACACAAAAAGGGGACTAAACTAGGACAAGAGGGAAAAAAATGGGATATTTCGGCGGAAAAAGACAATTCAGGCAAAGGAAATTGAATGAGGCTGTGATGCTAAATGATGTAGAAAAAGAGTGAAAATTTAGAAAAAATGAGAGAAGAGAAAGAGAGGAATTTAGGAAGAATTTAGAGAAGAAGAGGAAGTACTTGAGGAAGAGAAGAAGAATATTAGAGAGAGAATTTCTAAATAGTTGTATATCATTAATCAAGTCTGAAAAAATATGAACATAGAAGAGCTTATTTATAGAGAAGCTCTTAGACAAAATTAGAAAACTGACATCTTCTAAAAACAAACATAAAAAGGAAATATCAAACTAGTTACTCAAAATTTAAATAACACCCTAATAAAATAATTAAATAGCTAAATATCTACTTTCTATATTTACGCCTAACATAAGTACGGAAAGTAAACGTATGATCTCCATCGGTAAGTATATAGGTACACTAGAATGCCAAAAACATGTAAGATGCAGAGCACATATTTAACAATGATAGGCAGATTTCATGCTAAATGTTGTCATCTATTAGAGAATATTCCAGGATAATCTTAGTGACAATATCTAAGGCTGAAACTAGTTCAAAGGGACTGACAAACAAATGTGTATGCTAAAACATGTCCCTCAGAATATCTATCATTTATTGAAGCTAAATATCATGTAATTTAAATTCTCATTCGACTTAGATGATGAATGTTTAAACATTGAATAAAGTACCATTATCCAAAAATATACCAGAATATTCACCCAATCTGGTGTTTGTTGCTTGTGGTATCAAGATATGCCGAATTTATCACCATAGAAGACGTGTAATAATATATTCGTCTTCACTGTGTTATTCACTTAAAATATACATTCTTCAATATTACTTTTCAAGAAAGCTGTCAATTGATGCTTACCTATTAGCAAGCGTCTCAATGCGCACTCGAATGGTTGAATTTGACAATGTCTTGAAGGCATATAATTTCAATTCACCATCAAAGGAAAGAGAAACTTCTTCAGCTATCTCTAATGCTTTATTATCCCACCATGTCCCTGCAAGAGAAATTCCACCACCTGCACCTCCATCTCCAACCTAGAAGAACCAAAAATTTGACAGCATATTGTCAGTCCTCAAACTCTCAACATATTTAAAATTTAAAGTAAGCTCGCGAACAACTTCATCATGAAACTTACATAGGTTTCACCATCATCTGATGCATAGTCGTCTTCATCAAAATCCTCATCAGCACCTATGTATTCCTCTACAAATGATTGAGAATTTCATTCAGACATGAAACACTAAAAAACCTTAGAATTTCAGAAATCATAAATAGTTAGTAGTACCCAGTTGCTTAATTTTATTGACAATTTTTTTTTTTCGGACTAAGGTAGGGGATTCGGACTCAAGACCCTGGAGGAAGTGTGTTACCAACAGGCTATGCATTGAGATCGTATGAAGCGCAAAAACAAAATTTAATAAGCCAAACAAAAAACATTGGCATATGATTAGAAGAACGGGATAGTATGGTGTTACAGTATATTTTAAAAGTATCACTTTTTATTACGCATTGGATTGGATTATGTGTCGATCACATTTATGAAGCAACTTCTTACTACTTACAATTTCGTGAAAAGAGTACAATAGTTTATGTTCAAACATCGCTGGTTCTTATAGGGGCTCTAGCATCAATATCAAACTGGCCCTTAACAAGTTTCTCATCCTAATCTTCATAGCATCCAAACAGATCAAACACAAGGAAAAACAGAGAATCCCAAATGAAAAGCCAAAAACTTTCAGCTAGCAAAAATTGTAAACTTCAATCTCAAATAAAGAAAAGAAAAAACAGAATTGGGTGTTTTACCATCTTCAAGGTCGTCAAAGAGAAGGTCGTCTCCTGCTTCGTCGTCCAATGAAACTTCTTCAACGATGGTTGGGCTGAGAACTGGTTGCTGGGGCTCCGAGCGTTTTTTACGGGCATGGCGGACATGGCGACTTTCTAGGACTACATGGGGAAAAGGGTATCCGCCAAATGGGAAAAAAAGCTTGCCCACTTTGAGAGAAGGTGCCCAGAAGATGGAGCTACTTGGGGTTGTTGTAATGATTGGCGAAATTGAAACTGGAGAGGTTCTCATCCTACAAGTTGCGATGATATTCATTTTATTTTGATTATTTCATTGATGGAAGGTCTCCGGTTCGAGTCAGGGCGACGCCAATTAGCTCAGTTGGACGAGAGATGTGTGCGTCAGTTTAAGTGGTCAGAAGTTCAAACTTTGAATTAAATCTCACTTAAAAAAAAAGAAGTGTGAGAGAGAGAGACGAAGCTCTGAGTGGGAGCTTGTGAGTTAAGAGGGCGAGACTCGAAGATGAATGAGAAATAGTAAAAAAAGAACTCAAACTCGTGATTCGACGTCGTGTATACTTGCGGATTAATATATTATGGATCAAATTTGAACAATTTTATACAAACTATGGTTAAATTTACAAAAAAAATTATATTTTAATGTATATTTTTATATAATCTAAATTATATATACTAAAAATGAGATTAAATCAAATTATACCTTTTTCCAAAAAAAAAAAAAAAAAAAGAAAACTATTTTTAATTTTTTGTCTGATCCAAACAAAAAAAAAAATAGAATCTCTTGAAATTATTTCTTTCTTAAAAAAAATCTAGGTTCGAAATAGAATTTAAAGAAGAATTTAAAGAACATCTATTATCAAATTATTTATACAATTATTATATTTGAAACAATATCTATTCGACTGGTCATAAATTTCAAACTTCATTAAATATGATGATTTATTTTAACAAAAAAACTCAGTGATACGAGACAAATAATAACAGAAAAGCTATTGGGATAAAAGTACAAAATATTTGAAGGGTCAATATATAATATATCCACTTTAGTTTGTTTATTTTAAATAATTTATAATCTTAAATTTTTAAAAACTACGCTTCACCCTTTAAGATTATTACATAAGAAATTAAAGCATGAAAGTTTCAATTTCGCCACTAAAACATCTAATATTGGGAGAGAGAGAGAGAGGGGTGGGGATCTAATTGACAAAACCCCCCTCCTCATGCGTTTTAAAACGAGTTATTTCCAAACAAGCTAAAGTGTGTTTTGTAACACTCATAAAATCAAGAATACAATATTAATATAAATTCTAGAGTGAATTTAGATCTAATTGTACATATAAAAAAATAAATAACATAAGTATTAATATGATTCAGTTACAAAATATAAGTTGCATACTGGAGAGATTATCACCAAAAAAATTCACTAAGAAACAGAACAATTGACACTCTACAATTTCTGTCTATCCAAAAGCCCATAATTACACTTTTAGTTTTCACTAATCTAAAAACCCAAAGAACCAATAATTATCCAGTCTAAACTTTTCACTATCCTAGAATCCCTCGTCAAGGTCACATTGTTCTCATCTAGCTCTTTCAATGCGTCTCTTAAAATTATGAGAGAATAAAGGCCTATTTATAGAAAAGTAACATATGAATGTTAGATTCTCTCACATGCCTAACCACGAGTTCTAAATTAAAAAGAAAATAAAATAAAAAAGTCTTTAACTTTCTTTAATTAGATTCCTATATTAACCAAATAACAAATACCGTACAACTGGAACTCGTATTTTCCTAAACACCTTAATTAACCGACAGCCGCAAGCAACAGTGTGTTTTGAATTCTGGAATGTTTGATAATAGTTTCTAATTCTCAGTTACCAGAGCACTTGAGAAACTAGGAAAGATGTTCTCATTCAATGCAGCCCCAAAAGCCTTCCGAACATCCAAAATCTGCCACTTACATTGAAGAATGAGCATAATCCATTTAAGAAGAATGAGTAATATTATAACTTAAGATACAATGAAATATTATATTGAAAAACATAATGAACTGTATCGTCTAAATTAAGTGTACAAGTATGAAGAAAATAAAAATGAATTTCAAGTTATGAAGAAATGAGTGATGCTTTAGTAACCGCAGGCGGTGCTGGAGTAACAGTTGCATTGTCTGTCCAGTTCTTTTCACCCCAGTGCCACAACATGCTCTCCCAGAAACAGAAATCCTCGAAACATGTTGTCAAACGCTTGTCTTTTATCTTAATTTTCCAGTGACGGTCTGTGTAATTTGCTTTCTCTGCCTGCCTTCGATCCCACTCCAATGCAGCCTTCTGCTTGGACCGAAGTAAACAGTACTTGTGCAAGTTTTCTGGCATGGCATCATGCACTTTCCACCACGTTTTGTGGGCAATATCACTCGCAAACTCCTGCAGAATGTCAACATTCCAGTTGCAATCATAGTCCCGGAAGCAAATCCATGGTTTATTTCCCAGATAGTGTAAGACGTAAAGAATTGGTGGATCAGCTCCAAAGAGTCGGGTTTTCATCGCCTTTTTCTCTGGTTCATCACCTTCCCAGAAGTGCTTTAAGAAGTTCATGTGTCTTGGGATCCTATGCCACCATGTAAAGATCTCATTGAAGTACCCTTGGTCACCACCATTATAGGACACAATTTCATTAATATGATCCATGAGCAGCTGGAATGTACAATTTGATGGTTCAACAACCATCACACCTGAATTGAACAGAGTAGCATTGTTTCCTGTGGCCGATATTTCTGGCATCTCAAACAAGAAATCAATATTCCTAAGTATAAGCAAGTCAGCATCAATGAAAATTATCTTGTCGTATTCCGTCAACTGCCACAGACGGAATTTGCTGTAGTTCCACTCATTGTACGCCTCGGGTTCAGCTTTTGGGTTCCTAATCCTTTGGATCGTGTGAATCTTCCACCCAGCAGCCTCCAACCCTCCTCGGTGATAGTTACTAATTGTTTCATCAACAAGTATCACGAGATCTCGCGTTGAACCAGCCATCCGTATGCTCTGTGCTGCAACAATGGCCCCACAAACATATACATGGGCAGAGTGCAGGATTGTAGCATATGCTTCCCTGTGTGCTCTTTGCGAGTGAAAGTTTTCTGCTTATAATTATATTGTTAGTTTTCTCCCTCTTCAGAATGCCATACAGCTAAATACCAAAAAGAAAAATACACTTCGAAGAAATCCTGCCAATCCTGCGACTGTAGTCTCAATAAGAAAAATAACAGGAAATTTTGAACCATTTCCTCTAACAAATGGTATAAAAGGATGTCCTAATGGTTACAGTTAGCTCATTACAGGTAACTGAAGCAATTCATGACCTTTTACATGTCACTCATAAAGCATACCACAGAAATATGGCTGTGAATGTTCAGACAACAATGTCTGTATGGATGAACTAGCGTACTCTAAAACTAAAGATTTTAGCTAAAACTTCTGAACATAGTTATAAGGAAAGGGGAGAAGAAAGAATGAAAGAGAGAGGTGGAACAGCAGTTAAAAACTATAACTAAAAGAACCCAAGGAGAAATTTATAATAGCAACATAAAGAGAATTTCCGAAGTCTGACCTTTAGCCTTGAGAGGAACTGCAAGTTCACATGATCCGACGGGGAGCTGTACCTTCTCTCTCAGTTTATTACGATCTGGTTCATATAGCCATGCATCCCCTTCTCGTGTGACAAGATCTTTACAAGTAAATAGATTTGGGATTGGAAAGCACTCGGTCACCAAAAGCACATATACAGGATGATACCCTCTGGCAGATGCAGCAAGCCTTGCTGCTTCAAGCTGCAAGTGCAAACGAACCACATCTCTTGACCACCTCCCTGACTTGTTGCAGGGGAGCTTGACGGCAATAACATCAACTCGTGGTTTTCCAGGAACTTGGATCTTGGGTACAGAAGGACAGGTAGGAATGTCAAAATCTTCTTCCTCATCTATCCATTCAGGGTACAACGACTCCCATGTTGTATTGTGTGACACATGGTCCAGATGGAGAACAACATGTTCAGCATCAGGTATCAACTGATTCCATTGTTGAATCTCACTGTTATTAAAGTTTAATAGGCCAATTCCCTTATACGTATCCTTGTCAGTCAGTTTCTCTAAGGTGTCCGAGATTTGGTCCCAGTTGATGTCTAATGATGAAACATAACGTAAATCTGCAGCGGCACCCTCTCCTATCCATCTCTCTAGAGAACTAGGCCTGCATACAGTAACCTTCTTTAAGATATTATCACATCAAATAAACCGGATGATCTGTGGGGTTTTAGTTTGACCCAGGTGAGTTTTGGAATTCGACAATGAAAAGTAAACCTATGATATATTCTCCAGGGCATTTAAAAGTATTACGCACTGACGTTAACATGAACTATGATGTGGCAAAGTGGTTCAGGGCAGTTAAAATCTCAAAAGGTAGGGAGGGATTTAGGAAGTGGAAAAGTACTAATGTAAGGCAGCCTAATCACTGAACCAAACAGAGAAACAAAAAACTGGTAACAAGAAATGAAAGCAAGTTGAGAAGCAGATTAAACATACCTGGATAGAGAATTTGATAGATGTTCTGTATTATAAACTGCTGGAGCAAGGAAGAGAGTCACAAAAGTGCCCAAAGATATAATGATAAGCACAAGTTTCAAGGTAGGCTTGTAGTTTAAATTCCGATCTTGAACAGGAATGCGGAAAGCCTTTTCAAAATGTCCAAAAACTCTATTTCTCTGAGGTCTTCTTTTGTTCATGTCTTCACTGTAAAAATCAATCAGAACTTCGTGAGCAGTTTTGTAGCAGGTAAAAGAGAGTGCAAAGAGCAACCCAAGCAACAACAAAATTGAACAGCAAGCAGCATTGTTGAAGACGATTTTCCATTACTTGAATTAGAAAGATAATCAACTCATCACATATTACAAGAGTTAAATATTCAAAAATTCAAAACATAGCCACATTGAATTGTCTTCATTTTCACCCAGTTGAGTACCTCTAAAACCGCAAAACTTAAGCCATTGGGGAAAAATTAAACAAAGAATGGTGTAAGAATGATCTTAAAACTATCATGACCGACAGAAATATTTTTTTCCCATTATTAGGTACTGTAGTAATTGTTGGCTAGACCAGGAATGCTAGAGACAAGGAAGGAGCAACATTGAATGGCTTCTACACCAGATCACAGCGGTTGTGGAGTTTAACGATTTTCCTCCCGAGTCTAGGTCATCGCTTTCTAAATACAAATTTGGAGAACAACACTTAGCTGGTACGGACAGATAATCTGAAAAACAAGTCCCTTTCAAAAAAGTCCTTATTCACAGCCTAGCCTACACCATTCACCAAACACATTTGACAAAAGACAAAGTTTGGTTTAGAAGAACAAAGGCGGATACAGACATATGATGTGCATACACAACAATATCAGAATTATTTAAAATTAAAAAAAAATACAGCAAGGGTGAAATCTGTCGGAAACTAGTACAGCTAATAATTTCTTTAACTCGAATCAGGCACAAATTGGTTTAAGTTGCATAACTTACTCATAAATTAGAAACCCAAAAAAAATGGCTATATTTCGTGCATACAAAAACCCAACTCAACTGCAAGATTCATTTCCGTGAATGTCATTCTTGTATTATGAAAAAGGCAGATTTAGAAGGCACTTATGCCCAATTTTCTCCTAGAAACCAAATCAACACCTAATTTATAAAAAATCACATAAGCATATACAATCACATGCAATTTTACATAAACCCAACAACCCATTACAGCAAACCTTGCAGTAGAGCCCAGAAAAAGAAAGGGAAAAAAAAAAAAAAAAAGGTCAAACACTTCAACAGCCGGATCAGATAATGAAATAACTGATTTACATGGCAAAGACCAACCTCAGATACACGACTAAAATTTCAGAAACCAAACTAAGAAACAAGGTAGTTTTTATTTAATAAACAAGCTTATTAGATGCATATATACATATATAAGAAAGATGAGCCAAATTAGAAACCACCCAGCAAAAATTTCACAGAATTCTAAAGATCTATATCCTACATGATCCAAATTATGTTACATTATATACATGTAAACTAGTAACTGCATGCATGAGACTTACTTCAAATGCTAATTAAGAACTTTTATCATACTCCATAATGAAATTCAAACAAAACCCAGAAAAGAAATCAAAGGAGATCGAGAGAGAGAGAGAGAAAGACTAGACTTGGTTGAAGCGGACAAGCGGAGTCGAGGCTCGACAGGACTGGAAGAAGGTCCTCTCATGTTTATTGGGATCAGTAGTAGAAGCCTAAGGAAGGCACCTTCTGGTTCCTGATTTTAAAAACGACGGGAGACTGGAACCCAATCATGCCTAGAATTCAGAGAAGAAAAAAAATGAAATGAATATTTTAGTTCTGGAAACACAAAAATGAAAAAAACAGTTCTCGAAAACAATGGAGAACGAATTTTTAAAAACGAAAAAAACAAGAAAAAACAAAAGTAAACGAGGAGACATATACCCTTGTGATCTGTGGCAGAGTGAGTTGCGGAGCACGGTGCGTTATGTTCATAGGACAGAAGAAATAGTTTACTCATATATGCTTTGCTTTGGTCTCCCTCTACTCTAGTAAGAGACAGACTAGACTGGTCAAACATTAGAGCTGCAAATCGACTCACCACAAAATGTTACTGTTTTATTTTATTTTATTTTTTTAATCTGGTTATTATTTAAATTAATGAAGGGGTTAAAAAAACATAACTTAAGCGTAGACTCCGAGTATTTTTAACATTATTTTGTTGTTTGTTCAAAATTATATGTCTCACTTTGTTCAACCAAAATTTAATATCCAAAATAAATATTCAAAAAATTAGCCGTTTTTTTTTTAATTTTTTTTATATTTTCTCAATTTTATTACTTGATGTATAGATTCTTTTATTATTAAAATATTAAACTAAATAATAGAATCTATGTGTCGAAATTAAATAGTGTAAAAGAGAGAGAGAAAAAAATGGGTTTAGTATTTTTTATTTAATTAATTGATTATTTTAAAAAGTTCTGTTAATTAAACTTCTATAAATATAAATATATCGAATCCTTTCTCCAATCTCCAAATCGGACTCATCATATTCTCTGCATTATTCACATTCACCATTTACGAACTACAATTGTGTAAATTGATGTCCTGGCACTTTGGCATTACTTTCCAAGGTTACAACATTAGTGATCGTTATTCATGAAGCTAATAAATTAACTGTCGAGTTTAACTTACAGTTCATGAACTTCATTTATTTTATAATTACTGTTAATCCTTCCAAAAAGACGAAATTTACAATGACTAGATCAAAAGTTCATGGTACAATTTTTGGGATTCGACCGAAATGATGCTTAAAAATGCTAGAGAAAATTTAAGAACCAAATAAATTAAGAATGAGATCAAATTTATGACACTCTCATTTTCTGTTTTCTGTTTGAATAACCAAACATTTAAAAATTCTTTTAGAAAATATGCTTGATAAAATTGCTTTTGTTTTCTATTTAAAAAAATAATGGAAATTGAAAATTTTTCATCAAAAAAAAAAGATTTCTAAACAAAAAGTAAACCCAGAAAGTGGTTTTTCTAAATAAAATTTTTAAAGTGGTATTTTGTAAATATTTAAAACTGATATTGTGCTAAATATAAATTTAAAAAGTATTTTGTGAGTGGTATTTTTCTAAATAAATTTTTTAAATGATATTTTTCTAAATTAATTTATAGTTACCAAGCATGTTCATGTTTTTATTTTAAAAATTAAAAGTGACTTGGTCTGTTACTAAGCAAGTTTCTTATTTTTGAAATTTAAAAACATGCAAAATTTTGTTTTCAATGTTTATAAACAAAAAATTGAAAGTATATCCAAGTACGGCCCAAATGTATATATTTATTTGTTTATAAATAAACCATGTTCTTTTAAATAGTTAACCAAACGAAGAAGATTTATTAATTGGTCAAATGAACTCAAGTTTCATTTTATTTGTGTGACTATCTCTCAATTTTTGGTTCTTCGGATAATGTTAATTTATGCTTTCTTGCATCACGATGTAAAACAAGGCCAGGGTGAAAAGAATAATGATTTCGAAAAAAGGAATGATGAATAACTTTAAGAAAAATTCAGGTCAATGACCAAATATTTTAAATTTAATTAAATAGATGTTCAATTTTAAAATTATATAACTAAATGTTCAGGTATATATATATTTTTATACTTGGTAAATATATTTATTTACCAAATTCAGTTATTGTATTGAAATGTACTGGATATATAATGTTTGTACTTGGTATATAAAATTTTATACTTGGTACATAGACATATATACCGGATATTTTGCTATAATATTTGACAAAGAGATATTTATTTAAATTAGATCCAAAATTTGATCATATTTGTATAAGCCCCAAACTTTAATTTCCTTATTGTTAAGTTTTAGCTATTTTTCAAAAAATGGCATGAAGAGATGCTACTTGAATCTCAAGTTAGAAGTAAGGTTAATGGCACTATTGGTCCTCAACATATTACCATTTTAGCATATTAGTCATCAACCGTTTTTTGTGGTATTTAAGTACTAAATGTTTCTCTTTTTAGCACTATTGGTCTTTTTATCATATTCAATCCAAGATTCTATTAAAACTTTTTTATCATATTCAATCCAAGATTCTATTAAAACTCATTTGAATGAGAGAAATTTTACACCATTGATCTCGATTTTTTAATTGTTTAATAATTTGGTCCCTATTTTTTGTACTTATATTTTTAATTAATAATATTATATTTGCCAATCTTTCAGAAAATGAAATTTCTAAAAAATTAATTTTTCAAAAGATTAAGAGATGCAATAACATAAAGAAATAAATATTTAATAGAAAACTATAAAACTTTCCAGGATTATTTACTACAAATAGTTAATTAATTTTTTAAAATAATTATTCATAATTACATGAACATTTAATAGATGTAGTAAATTTTCAGTCAAATCTGACTAGTAAAAAGGCATGTATGTGAAATTTTTTTGGTTTTAAAAAATGTAATAATTAATGGAAAACTATAAAACTTTTCAGGCTTATTTGCTGCAGTTAATTAATTTTTAGAATAACCATTCATAATTACATGAGTATTTAATGGATATAGTAAATTTTCAGTTAAATTTGACCAGTATAAAAGCGTGTATATGAATTTTTTTTATTTTAAAAATGATAAAATAATTATTTTTTATTCATAAAGTTACTATAGTTTGATTTTGTTTATAAAGTTACTATAGTTTGACATAAACTAAGGTTTATCAGTATATTTTTTTTTTTGAATTTGATTTTTAAATGTATTATTTATTTTATATCTATCTTTGAATTTTAATTTTTTGAAAGATAGACAGGTGTAATATTGTTAATAAAAAATATGAGTACAAAAAAATAGAGACAAAATTGTTAAATAACTGAAAAATTAAGATTAATAATGCAAAATTTCTCTCATTCAAATGAATTTTAACGGAATATTGGACAAAATATGCCAAAAAGTCCATTACTATAAAAAAGAAAAATATTTAACACTTGAATGCCACAAAAAAAATTTGAGAATTAATATGCCAAAATAGTAATAGATTGGGACCCACGTTGGGTAATAATGGTAAACTTTTTCTTTTTTGAGTTTTGCTCAACTATTTTTCAAGGAATAGCATAAAGAAATGCTACAACTTGATTCTCAAGTTTTCTAGTGATATGGCAAACTAGCATTCAGATATTGATGTAGCAAATTAATCATACAAATCTGCATAAAATTATTTCAGTGACTTGTTATTGTACTTGCCTCATTATTAAGATGATTAAAGTGTGTAAAGTTTTATGCTTTGTTTTGGTAAAGGTTAAAAGCGAAAGAACACAAACGAGAACAATATTAATAATAAAGTCCATAGAAGTTCAAACATCTCTTTCTTATAGAGAGCAACCCTACAAGTAGAGGGTATCACGGAGCCTAAGAACACTACATTTTAAAAGGGTGAAAAGTAAAAAATTAATGAGATAAAGTAGAAGAATAATTGTTCCTTCCAAGGGAACATATAGTGATAGTAAGTAGCATATATAAGTTTATCATATGTGGATGATTATTAAGAATCTAGACTTGATTGAAACTGAAACAATATTCATTACTCTATGTATTGCGTTTTTGTTGCTAATAAATGGATTATATCCGCTTATTTATAACTAATTGTTGGGGGATTTGAATTCAACTTTAAACGCTACAAGTAATCTATATATATGTGACAACATATAAAATAATTAGTAATTAATAGTTGTTGAAATTTATTATAAAAGTACTCGCTATGATTAAGACCATTTAGATTGCAAATTTACAATGGTCCCCACAATTACATTATTGAATATTATTTTTTCCTTTTTTTTTTTTGCTCTGAATATTATTTTTTCCTTAGAAGGGAGTTGGTGGAAAGGTGAATCGTTTCTTTAAAACCCTCTTGATTTTGTTAGCCATGTTAGTTGAATTTGCTAAACTTTATTTTAGAGTAGAATAATTCACGATATCAGCTCATAACACTTTTAGCTGGACCTTTTTGTCCTCTCTCTCTCTCTCTAGAATATCTCTAGAATAATGATGTTATTGTCAATATGGGGCTAGAATTAGCTGATGGTAGGTAGAGAGATTCGGCAAAGCTGGAAAGACTAATCGTTTCGATTAGAATAATTATAATACAATTAAACCATCTTGTTAGAACTTGGAAGCATTCTTATTTATTAATTTATTATTTATTATTTTTTTGTTCAGTTCAGCTATTGACAAGATTTACATGTTCAAGCTTGTGAGCCTTACCAGAATACCAAGCCTTAAGCCTTAAGACAGTTGTTCTTGAGCATTCTTAAAACTTTTCTTCAGTTAAAAGAAAGGGGTTTTTATAGTTAAATGACCAAATTTTGGATTATAATTTATAAAATAGTCGTTTTTCAAACACTATTAAAAAATAACTAAATTTTGAAAATGATTTAAAACGACGTTTTTTCATTTTTAGTCATTTTTAGTATATCAAAATATATGATTTATTTTATGAAAAATTGATTCATTTTTTCAAATATTAATTTACCTTATAAAATAAATATATCAACTAAAAAATGATTATTTTTTAAATTGATATTAAAAAATTTCTTATAAATACTCTTAAAAAGATGTTCCCAACGTTCAAGATTCGACATATATTAATTTGTATTACGAATTTTATACATGGGTGCCTCTATTGTCTCTTTTATTTTTTTTCTTGGACCCTCCTCTAATTAATTAATTATATACACAAATATCTTCTTATAAATTGACATAAATATCTTCATAAGCATCGATTAATAAAATCTTATTTTTTATGGCCCGTCGAACACATTAATATAAATATAAAGAAATCAAAATTTTATAGAATTTAAGTTTTATAAGCAAGGGTAAACAAACTACGAATATAGAAGTGTTTTACTCAACCAATTATTTTTTATTATAACAAAATAAAATTTCTTTATTTCGCATTATGAATGCTTATTTGTTCTTATTTTTATTTAAGATAATGTAAATTAGATTTTGTTTGTAAATTTTTTGTTTTTATTATTCGTTCCTTTTGTGTTTATTTATCCATGGATGGGTTCGCCTCGCTTCTTGTCATTCCAATGAAGTCCCTCGTAACCCAATAGCAAAGGCAGAAAAAAAAAAAAAAAAAAAAAAACTATGTCGACATTTGGCTCTGAAAAAATGGCATTCTGTAGAACATCACGATCAATCAATGTGATTTGTTTACACAATAGACTAAAGGATATTCGTTTTCCAATAAACTACAAACGTATATGCGCTACAGTTTCGTTAATTTGAACATATTGTCTTTCAATATTAAAGTATAAGGACTGTAGGTTTTTTTTTTTTCCCTTTCCTGAAAACGTTTACTAATGGGTATTTTTGTACTCTGTGAAAGGTGTGTAAAAGGAAATTTTGAAATATTCCAACTTTGGAGGTGTTTATTTAAAAGACGGTGTGGAGAGAAAGTGAGAGAAAAAAAAAAAAAGTCGTTATAGATAGAATTTGTAATTCATGTTATCGTGTCATGTTCGGGTCGATACGATACTATAATATTCTAACTTAAACACGATACGGTTAATAAACGTGCTAAAAATATAAATCCAACTATAACACAATTAATACATGTGTAACTCGTTTAATAAATGTGTCATGTATTATATGATGACCTATTTGATAAAATTACTCAAAATTTATACGATTATTCTGATTTAACACAATTATGTATTAATTAATTCAAATTTAATACTTAAGTATGTTTAGAATTAATCAAAATCACATTGAAGATATTAAAATATCAATAAATGCATCATATTAATGTTGTATTGATATGACATAAAAACGACTCGTTTAATTAGACGGGTTACACGTATCATTTTTGGGTTAAGCAGGTTAATCTGAAACCTACCTGTTTATTATATGTGTTATACGTATCAACTTAAAATTGACATAAAAATTAAATGAGTCATCTAAACTTGTTTATTTTATATTGTTTTCGAGTCGAATCGTCGTGTCACGTAGAAAATTATAAGCCCTAGCTATAGAGCCACCCTTTATATATTGATATCAAAATTAATAAAAAGATTTTATTGTCAATGCCAAATGGTCCTATGGTTCATAATAGGGATATTATCATTTTTATATCCTGCATTTTGATACTTTGTTCAAATTATACCTTATGTTTTAGTTATTATCAATATTGACCATTAGATTTGAAATCTGTTACAAATTTATTCTCTGGCACTAAATTAGAACAATTAATTTACTAAGTTACCGTTTAAAAAATTGAAAATAAACCACATAAAAACTTATTAGAGAATAAGTTTATTAAATCATTTTAGTAAATTAGCTGCTCTAAATTAGTGTCAGGGTATAAATTTGTAACAAATATGAAATCTAAGGGTCAATATTGATAATAACCAAAACATAAGGTATAAACTGAACAAAATGTCAAAATACAGGGTATAAAAATGATAATTTCTCTTCATTATATGATA
This sequence comes from Parasponia andersonii, assembly GCA_002914805.1. Taxonomy (NCBI): domain Eukaryota; kingdom Viridiplantae; phylum Streptophyta; class Magnoliopsida; order Rosales; family Cannabaceae; genus Trema; species Trema andersonii. The sequence continues at coordinate 1,792,874 of JXTB01000019.1, read as the reverse complement.
ATTATGATTGACTTGAAACCATTAGTTAAAACTTTTTTGCTTTAACTTGAATAGGTGTCCATGAAGGGAAATTTACTTTTTAAAATTAGGGCTTAAAGTGTTGAACTTAGAAAATTTGGAAGAAGTATCGATGATTAAGTATGATAAATGGTCTTTCTAACATAGTTTTTAAGGATCTTTTAGGACTTAAAAGTTAATTTTAGAAGTGTTTGAATGAATTATCAGAATATTTTTTTTATTTAAAAGATCTTTTTAAAAAAGTATTAATCCACCATCTTTTCTAAGAATATTTTTTAAAACTTTTATTTCAAGAAGTAAAAGCTATGACAAACGGGCCAAAAAACAAGAAGCAAAAAAGATATTTTTTTTTGTTAATGGGATTAAAAAAATACCAAGATTGGCATTTTTGAAAAAAAACGCACCTTAATATTAGTATCAAATAAAACCATGTGTTTATGTTTTTCTATCAAATATCATTATATCTACATATATGGTTAAAATTAGAGTTAAAATTACTGAAGAATACTATTTCACCTTATAACATAAATTAAAAGAAGAATTTTTGTGTGTTGAAAAGTTGACGTAGTTGGGCTCTATAAAGGTTATAGAACATACATTGATTTAGATGGTTGTCTTTCAGTTATTTCCATGAATACCAATCAATAATTTTAAAAAGTAAAAATATATTTCAATAATTTCAAACTCTAGTTTTATCCAATCCGGTGAGATTTTTTTGAAAATATATAAAATTTTATTTGATGTCAATAAAAATGTGTCAGTTTTTTTACGAAAATGCTAAACATAACAGATATTTTTGTTCCTAATATTATTCTTTTTTTTTAATATTAAAATATGTAGAAATCAAAGAGAGAGGTACATATCTTATAGACGTATAAATTAGAGAAGAGTGATGGAAAAATTATCTCGGTATTGTGTGCGAAGTGTTTATAGTAGTGGTAGATCCTCGATCTACACTAGTCCAAGATTCGCCATTAGAGATCTTACATTATTATGGGTTAAAGGACTCCTTCTATACTCACAACCACAATCTTTTATGGTCATCATCTGATTACTTGCAATGGTGTAGTTGTTACATAGTATTAATCGAAATAACTTTAAATAATCCAAAATTAAAGTTAAGACTGAGAAGAAAGAGTGGGGAGAAATGGAAAGAGATTCTCCTAGAATAATTTTCACATTCTGTGTGTGTATATCTTAAATGAGGGACTAATATTCTTAACATAGAATATTTGTCAGATGCATAAAAAATCATTAATGCATATTATACTTCATCTTAATAATATCTTTTGACAAAATAGAATAAACATATGATTTATTGTATCCTTGTATTATTCTCATAACACTAGAATATATTTTCTAAAAAATTTATTCCTAAAAAACCAATTCCCTAATCGGATTAAGTTGTATTCCCATTATGGGCCACCTAATAGGGAAAAAATCCAATATCTCCTACTTACACTTAGTGGACATAAAGTGTATATCTCTCTTATTACCACCCTAGTAGTCATTCTATTTATACTAACTTGACAAATGAGCTGTGCGACCGTCAAGTCACATGCGAAGAAAATTCGAGAGAACTATACCAAATCTTATTGAAACTAATATAGAACATTCCTCAAAGTGTGGAGAATAATACTAAATCATGTTAGGACTAGCATAAAATATCTTTTGGAGTATCATTTAATGCTTTAGACTAACTTAGTTACATAAGATCGAGCACCTTGATCCCTCGAGTATCATATATTAATATTAATAATAATAGTGTATCACAATAGTAACATTGTTAACTATATTATGTGTCCTATGTGATTTTTTGATTATTTCATGAGGTAGAGATATGGTGTCTGCCACTTTAGCATATTTCCTATGATTATAGTTTATGGGCATGACCGAGCAAACGAATTACATCAAAGCTAAGAGAATTACATCAAAACTTTGAATCATATTAATAGATTTTCATTAACTCTAGGGAACTATATTGTAACTGGATTTGAGACTATAATTGTAAATATATAATCAAGAGATTAATAGATTTTGAGCATCACTGACTGAGTTTATATAACACTTGAGGGGTCAGTATGCTCGATCTGATGTAACTAAGTTGGTCTAGAGTATAACGAGTCACTTTTAGGATGTTCTATCCTGGTCGTAACCTAAATTGTTTAGACAATAACGGGTTTACTGAGAATAAATCTAGAAAAGAAAATATCTACATATTATGAGAATAATACGTATTAATTATTATTAGTGAAAAAGATATGGATGATGTGTGAACATACTCTATTTTGAATTGCATATTTACTAAGTAATCCTTAATTATCTTCATTAAGTAAATACCTTCCCTAACGAAGTACGCGAAAGGTATCCTCGAGAATAGTCTCTATCCCAACAGTATTCTCTCTAGTCTTCCAAACGAAGGCTTTTGCACCGTGGAACATATGTGGTCGTTCTAGTTCTACTATATAATAACCACACTACTGTGAGCATAGAACGTGTCATTTAACCTAGAGCATTGTAAGACTTGTGTGGTGAATACTAAGACCGGTGCAGATCCAAGAACCAAACTACCACTACCACTACCACCATAGATACTTCCGCACGCATATTCAAATGAGAATTTCCTTTATTATTTCCCTACTTTATTAATATTGATTGTATTTTTGTTTATTCATGATTGTTCTTATATATCATTTTTCTTCCTTTTTACATGAATTCTTGTCATATTGCTCCAATGGAGTGCTGGACTTAGGAAAATCATCTCCCTACTAATCAGTGAGCTATGCAACCTATAAAAACCATCTCTGCAAATACGATTAAAAAAAAAAAAAACCATTGGACACTTCATTCCTTCCACATCTCCTTCTTATCATATAATAGAGAGGATTTTGATCTTCTCTCTCCTTACTCTCATAATAAATACAATTAGATAAAGAATATTTTAATTCTTTCTCCTACTTCCCTTCCTTACGTAATATAGGCTCACTTCTTTTTTATCGTCCATCCCTCCTATTAAACATAGCCTTAGGGAAGAGAAAGGAGAGAAGAAAGAGAATACTCTTCTCTAATTGTATTTGGTATAGGTAGATTTATATTGGAATCATTTAAAATTTTCTAATTTCTTTTCTCCATCTTGAATAAAAATGATAACTTAACTTTTTTTTTTAAATAATAATTTTTTTTTATTTCTAAATTTCACCTTTGCTGAAATGAGCATATTGCTGAAATGAGCATATTCTTGACAAGTGTTAATTAACGGCTAAAATGAGCATATTGCTGAAATGAGCATATTCTTGACAAGTGTTAATTAACGGCAGTATTTGCTAGAATATATTAAAAATGATTAATATGAAACAAAAAATCTAAAAATGACGACTTAAAAGTTAGAAAAAAAAAAAGAGACTTAACCGCAAAAAGAATAACAAAAATATTTTTTTTTTTTTGTAACGGAGTTAATATTAGAGAATATTAGGAGAGTATTGCTCTAAAAGAATGAGTTCATACTTAATTTTATTAAATTATTTCAAATTCAAAGAAGAAATTTTTGCATTAAAAAACCTTAAAAGTATTAATATATATATATAACATTGGCAAAAGTTACACCGCTCCATTGGAGATGCTGAAAGTTTCCAACCTTTCTACTCATTCTCTCTCTCTCAAACGTAGAATAAGTATACGATGACCAAAAATACCATAAGTGGCCCTTATTATTCATCTAGCCCCTGAATATGGCAAATTATGATAAAAGACTTTGTTGGTCACTTCGTTGGCCTTAGTTGATAAGACTAAGAAACTTAAAAGAAATGGATAAAGGAGCTACAAAGCCTAATAATTGAGATTTCTGGACTAGAATCACCTAGATCTACCAAGAGGGGGATAATGGAGAATAATGTAGACATGGTAAAAGAAACAAATCTGAGCAATAAAAATAGCATCATATCGGGAAAAGCTCTGAGTTCGGCTACACTTCCTGTGCATTAAATATTTAATTGTAGCACAATCATTGGCTTTGCGAACTGGAGCAACTTCTGTTACGTTAGCACTAGGACTAGCTTGGCTATCACTCTGACTTGATCTAATGCTAAAATAGCTCATTAATTCCCCCCTCCCCCTCCCTTACTGAGAAAGATTAAATCGCATTAAAAAACTGTCTTGAACTTGCATTTTATAGCTAATATGGCATTTTGCCTTTTTTTTCTTTCCTTTCTTTTGTAAGGATACACATTTCGGTTAATTGAAGATAATAAGAAAAAAAAGTGTGTTACCAACTCATGCTAATCGTTTTTATTAGCAACTGTCTAATGTTATAGTGTACGTTAGTCTACGGAGCATTGTTATGGGATTTCCTGTGCCAACGTCACAATGATTTGTGAATTTATACTTATTAGATAATTATAATTAATAAATTAAGTTCTACAAATTTTATTTGAAATGTAGTCGATACATATCATATAAGATATGGTGTCTTATAATATTATTCTAATTTATGTCATTATAAAATCTCATTAAACAATATATAATGGGCACCAATTTAATAGTCATATTTTTTTATTTATATATAGATATTATTTTATCATATTAAAATTCATCAAAATTCATCTATCACGTAAATTTTTATTTTTTATAATAAAAGGTAGAAAAATATATTAAATAATATTTATNTGATTATTTTGCTATAAAGCCTAATTTAATCTAGAGGGCACTTTGCAGCAAAAATGATACTAAATTGAAAAGTTATGTAATAAAAAAGAGATAAAAAATAAACAAAAGGAAGCAAAGCAAAATACTATTAAACTAATAGAAATTAAGATTCTAAAATATAGAAAATAAATTTTCTGTGTCACCTAATTTGGCATTATAGTAGAATAATACAATTGAACTTTGTTTGTAATTTGGTATATTCCCAATTTATATTTGTTGAGAAAGATTAGCAGATAATATTATTGATAAATGATAATTTAGTCGCTTATTAATATTAATGATGAGGTCATTATACAATGTAAAAACACGTAAAAAAAAATAATTATAACGCGTTAAAATTAATTATAACATTTTAAATACTTTTTCTTCTGTCGTTATCTTATTTGAAAATTTTTGTTTTTCCGTTAACTCATGCACATTCTTACTAGGTTTTTTTGGTTTGGCTCCGTCCTGGATTATACGTAGCTAATGGTAGTATATTACTGTACTTAAAATATGAGAGGAAAAAAGGAAAAGATGTGTGCCTGCAAAATCCGAAACGATGGAGAAAGCTACGACATGTTTGGGAAGAGGAAGCAAAAACTGGCAGAGTCGTCCAAAGCCACAGTTCCCAATTAACCATTAATGGCTTTAAAGTTTAAACTGGCTCACTTTTCTTTTTAAAGTTTAAACTGGCTCACTTTTATTAGCCTAGACAACAATATCCCACCTTGTATTGAAAACAACCCTTTTCCTGTTATATTTATATGTATATATATTTTAATTTTTTTCAATTTTTGATTCTGATGTTCGTTTCCCATCTTTTTCAATCTCTTTCTTGACTTTTAGCAGCTTCTGCACCTAGCTGGCTGCTTTAGATTACTGCAGTGAATCCAAAGGTTTGATTAGACTAAAATCATTACTAATCTTTACGGTAACCGAGTGAGATTGCTTAGTTTTGTTTTTATTTTTACTTTTAAGATGCTAAGCAGTTTAACGCATGGCATGTTATGCATTACATATTTACATTTGCGCCCTTTACATTTACCTCAATAAAGATAAAAGAATTTATATTATTTAGGTCGCAATAATTCTTAAAGCATATTTAAAACTAGTTGTTATATTGCCTTTTGCGCAAATTATTATTAATATTGCGTACATTAAATTTAATTTAAAATTAAGTTTAATACATTATAATAATATATTTATCTTTATATTTATTTTGATAAGATGAATGTAAGATACTTATTTGTTTGATGAACTAAATTTTATATAAATTATCATTAATATTAAATTAAAATATATTATTATTTAAAATATTAAAAAATGTATGTATCTTTAAATTTATTTTGATGAAACGAATGTAGCATAATTATTTGTTCCATAAACTAAATTTAATATAAGATATCATTATTATTAAATTAAATATAGTATTATATAATACATATATTTTTTACAACCAATCAAAAAAAAAATTATAATAAGGTCAATCATATCATGAAAAAATAAGAATTAAATTAGAAATTTTCTAAAAATTTTAAAAATAGAATACTGATTAAAAAAACTATCATATTTTTTTATTCTCTCTCTACTTCAGGCTTAATAGATATATATATATATAGATGTATAATTTCCTAAATAATTATCGAGTATATTTAAAAGATATAATTTCAATATTACGGAATCTATCTCTGACCTTGACATTTCTAAAAATTTCGTGTATCACTTAGTAATGATTCTAGTTACAATTTTATCTTATAGTAATCCTATGGGAACTATATATAATGTATCAGTCTGTTATTAACTAATTATCGTTATAGACAGAGCCACCTTAGGTCTAGAGGGCATATGCCTCCCTCAACTTTTTGAAATTTATATTTTTGCTCTACTATTTATAAATATATTCAATTAAATCATTCATTTGCCCCCTTAAATTTTAATAATATAAAATTTACCCATAAATTTCATAAAAAATTCAATAATACCCCTCATTTACCCTATTGAATTTTATGATTTTTAAGCATTACCTCTATTATTATTAAATAGTTAATTTTTCCACACTTTATGAATAATTTTTCTTTAGAACTCACTTTAAAATATCATTTAAATCATGTCCATATTAACTATTTGTGTTTCAATCAATTTTAGATTGCCCTAAATTATATTACTCAATTACAAGTCAATTTGAAGGAAAAAAAAAATATAAAGAGCAAAAAAAAGAGAAAAAGATTAAATTTAACATTAAATTTTGCCTTTCTGAAATTTTTTTTTTGGCTCTGTCATTTATTATAGTTACACTTCAATCAGTTTTATATTATCCTAAATTATATTACTCAATTATAAATCAATTTAAAAGAAAAAATATATATAAAAAGAAAAAAAAAAAAGAGATTAGATTATTTTTCCCGAAAAATTTTTCAAACTCTTTCATTGATTATAGTTATACTTCATATTGGTCTACGTCGAATCTAATTTATTAATTAGAATTACTTAATAATAAACTGATATATTATAATACCACTACTCCATGTGACACTGCTCTTTTATCTTAAGTCAAAAAAAGTTTGTAGCTTCTATTCAAAAAAAAAGAGTTTGTAGCTGAAACCTAGCTCAATTTTCTTTTAGTTTTGTTTCTAAGTTCTAACTTTGTTTGAATTGAGAAACTCCTATTCTTTCTTTAGAATAATCGTACATTAGGATTAATTTTCTCTAGTGCAAAAGTTTTCAATATGATTCTCTCTTTAGAAAATGACATAATTAATTTCATTTAAATCACATCAACTTTTTTTTTGGTTATGAAATCACATCAACTTTAGAGTTCTTAAATTACGATAAAATGTCCACACTATTAATTAAGTGTTAAAATATGCAGCGTTATGTCCCATTTTACGCCTTAATTTAATTATCTATTTAAGATTTTAGTAAAATATGCATATAAATTTCTGTCACGATCTGAGACTCTAGGATTCTCTGGTGATGAGTTATTGCAGTGGTAAGTTTTTCTACCAACGCATCCCAATACGTATCGTATAAATCTCAACAGTAATCATTATTTTTGTCACATCTCATCACTATTTTCGGCCCTCTTTTTTTGTTTTTTTTTTGTTTTTCCTTTTTATAGTACTTCACCTTTTTTGCTACGATTTGTTTTTTGTATATTAATTACTCATATCATTTCGGGATTTTCGCCTAATATCCCCGGAAAATTCTACACTTTTTCTTACCATGTTTAATTGGACACTATTACAGTCTACTTTCAGGTTCAATATTAATTATTATGGTCGGGTCAAGTTTATTTGCCTATGCTTAGAGGTAAGTCAACCTCTAACTAGATAACTTTGCTAAAAGTAGTGGATATCATATTTACTTCAGAAGTTAGTATATATATACCCAATTTATGCATATACATATCATAACAATATAATAAGTTTATTATTTTTTGGTTAAATTAAAATTTTGATTTATGCTTTTAGATATTGGAATACCGTTATAATATGTCGAAATATTTTTCAAAATCTATTAAAAAAGAAAAAGAAAGTGAAATTTAGAAATATAATGTATATATATGTATTATGATAAGGATGTACAGTGTATTCCCATTGTATCTAAATAAATTTGCTTTATTTTTTTCCCCCCTGTAGTATTATATGTTCATATCAAGTACAATCAATTGTTTTCATATATGTTTCTTTCTTCTCTTTTCCCCTGCAAATCCTCGAGTGATAGATACAGATTAACTCAAGTTGCATAACATTTGGGGAGCTTTTGGTTTTTCTTTATTCTTTCCTTCCATTTTCTTTGTGCATTCTTTTTCCTTTTCTACTTTTTTAGTCCTTGAGTAGTTGATTCCTATGTCCTCAATCACCTTAAACACAACTTTTGAATGTGGATAAGTAAGCACTTTTATTTATTTATTTATTCTTTTTTCTTTGTTAAAAGTACGTACATTTATTATTATCCCTTCAGTTTTCTTTTGTTTTCTATTTTTCTCTTCAATGAAAGAAGTACTTTAACGGACTAAATTAATAATAGTTATAATCAGTTTCTTTTTTTTCCCCAGCAAATTAAAATTGTTCTAAACTTGAAACCCAAGTCTCCATTTAATCGAGAAACACACCTACAAGGCCTAAACCATTAATTTATTATTATATGCTCAGCATGACTACCAAATTAATCAACTCGTACTACTACAAGTAACAAATCCCAATAATAATTGATGATACGACTAAAAATATGCAGCTGTTTATAGAAATTACCTTACATCAATTTTTTTAAAAAATATATAGATATAGAATTTTCTCAATTTTCAGGAATAGCAGTGACATAGATATATAGTCGTAATATTTAGTTGTAGAACCAAATTTTCATACAAATTAGCTCACATTACTACTTACAAAGCAAATAAGGAACGAGCTAGCAATATATCAAAACTTTGAGATCTGTCTCAACAAAATTGACCCAAAGTTTCAATACAAAAACAAGAGATCAGTGAAAAAGAAACCTTTCCCTAATATAGTTGTATTTTTACAATACTATAAATGTAAAGTAAGACTATTACAAGATACCCTTTTCTCTAACCTTTTTCCCATGCTACTTTCCCGAGAATATCAGAGTTGCCCATATGATAATTCTTCAAGATCATAACGTGTTCCAGTACATTTTCCATCACTCTTCCCCATAATCCCCAATTCCATAGTAGTGAGACTGTTTGGAGAAAGGGAAAATTTTTTGCAATTTTCCGAGAACCACTTAGGGAGCATGTAACTAGGTTTCCTCCATGGTGGAATAAGAAGTCCACTCTCTTTAAGTGACTCTTTTGCAGCTGAGCATAAAAGAGAGACCACATTCTCAAGCTTCTCCTCACTCGCAACAAAAATTGAAGGAAGAGTTTCAATGAGTTTTTTGTAGCTTGAACTAGGCCTAGCCAATTCAAACTGGGACCTAAAATCCATATCTATTATAACTCTTTTACCACTTGTCATAACATCCACAAATTCATAAGCACCTGAAAAATAAAATTTTTAAAAAAATATGAATGAAGCGGGAAAAAAAAAAAAAAGATCATGAGAAATTAGGTTTAACACATCAAATATATAGGAAAATAGAGCTGACCTTTGGTTTGACCAAGGAAAGAAACCCAAGAAGTCTTACATAGAGAAGCTTCATAACCATCAATTTTGAGCCTCAAAACCACCCATTTGTTCACATCTTTGGGCTCTATTAAACTTCCCGTGTTTCTCACATACATCAGAATTTTCTCAAGGATCTCTACCTCAATATCCATGGCCCTCCATATTATCTCCTGTAACAACCAAAATATAAAAAGCATTACCAAAAAAAAAAAAAAAAGGGAAAAAGAAACATTTGTAGGATTTTTTTAAGGTAAAGTACTTATGAAAAAGAAAAATACCTGCAAAGTATCGATATACGTGGGTTGATGATGATTTAAATCAATATGAGCTGGGACTACAGGTTCTGAGGAAGCTGATTCTGATTCTATAAAGTCTCTCACCATTTGCGTCAGTTGTTCTTCTGCTATGCTCATTTTTTATTTTTTTATTTTTCGTTATTTGTTTCTTTTTAAGGAGAGGAGAGTGTTTTGTAGTTTTGTAGTCCAAAGACTTGGTTCTTAAGGTTGAGTTTTGAGCAAGTTTAAAAGCGATCTTTTAAAGTCCCACACTGCCTCAGAACCAGATAACAAAAGATGATGTCATAATTAATAACAAAAAGAAAAATGAAAAAGAAATGGCAAGGTTCATCGTAGCCACACACGTGTTTGTATTTGTAAAATAGTGCATTATCGTATTGTACGCTGGCATTTTGCTACAATATGACATTGACGTACTAAAGAGCCTGTCATATGTTCGGACAAATTTGGAGATTTATCTAACTAAAGTGGCTATTTTTATTTGGGAAATTTTGCAACAAACCAATTAATGTCATTTGATCCAACGTCGTCTAGATACATTAACTATTCGTATGTATTTTCTTGTCACAAATTAAATGCAAAACTCATTTCTTTTATGGATTCACTCTAAGAAAAACGAACGCCAATACAAAGATCCACAAAATACATTGCCATTCAATGGTACAATATGAGCTACACTGGAAATAATATCTCTTTAGTTCTTTTAAATTACATTCTACTACCCAAGTTACTCATGTAGCCGATAAATAAGGATTAAAATGTCACGATGTTATCCTTTTTAAAAGTGTTGACGTGGATATTGGGAATAAATATATATTTTTTCTATATATTGGTAAAATATCAGTAAAATACAATATAGTAGAAATGTCTACAGTAGTAAAATATTAGTAAAAAATGAGCTAATATCAAGATATCTATAAATATTATTATGACAATATCAGTGAGAAATGTCAATTTTTTTTCCTTTTTTGCAAGCCTTTTCTAAAAAAAATGATAATAAAAATAAAACTATAGTTTTCCTTGTCAGGATATTTGTCCTAAACAACAAATTTTTAATTTTACCTTTTTAGTATAAAAAACTTTCTCTTATATGCAATTATAATATTTGTTAGATTAAATTATCACAGTTGAATGATTTACTTATCCGAAAAGGATTCTATGACTTTATTTATGTATAAAGAAACAAACATGATTAAGTGTTAATTATGGGGAGACTTGTTTCTTTATCTAAGTCTAAATTAACTAGTTCATAATCTATAAATAACGATAGAATACTTTATTTACTAAAGATGGTAGTATTTGTCTATCTCAATGTACATGATGTATCTCAAATTATTGAAGTGTCTAACTTGTGATAGAAATACTAATACAATATAAACAAATTATGTGTATTGAACTGAACCAAGTAATATAAAAAATTAGAGTATTGTAACTCAATTATTAATATTACCACAAACTAACTTTGTATATCTTAATTCTTGATATTTGATTGGACTTACTTTTATGGGTTGTAATCTTTTGATTTGTTAAAAAACTAGCTTATGTGAAATTCAAGGCAAACTCTGGCATATTGGAAGTTATGGTTTATGAATTGACGGGAACATCAAATAATTAAGGACACTATAATAATGCTACTTTAGGGTCTTTCAAGATTCATGGAATAACTAAATCTAAGATCTTAGTGTTCACTTTATAAATTGGTTGATAATTTTGTCTAAATGGCGATTGAGAACAAAATTATCGATAATATTATTCCTTGATAGAAAGATGGTAACTTAAAAGTAAATATGTGTTTGATTGGTATTATGGTAATTTAACCTATCCAACTACGACATTGTATAAGGATTTTACATGTGATATAGAATATGCTAGATAGATTGATTAATCAAGGATAGTTCATTAAATCTCTATAAAAGACATGACATTTAATCTAAGAGTGCAGTATTTAGCCTTTAGTGGAGTGCCCTATTTACTAATAGTATTTATATAAATATCATAATAAGAATTATTATATAGTTTTCATACTATTGGAATTTAAATTATTTGGATCTATTAGGTCTCTTGTTTAGCTCAACAAAACTCATTAATTTGTTAGTAGTATTTGTTAAATTAGTTTCATAAAACTCCATAAAATAATGATTTTACATAGAAATTGGTATTTTTGTAAATAAGTTACATGAGTTGAATATATCTATAAAAATGCACTCAAAGCCTAAATTGGAAAACAAACTCAGTCCTAGTTAAACTGGGATTAACAGTTTTAGGCCTTATATATATAAGATATATGAGAGAAAAAAACAGTACAATAACACTAAAAGTGTTACACGTGAAACAGAGGGAGAGAGAGAGAGAGAGAGAGAGAGAGAGAGAGAGTGCGGCCATGGCTGAGAAAGTGATGGAGAAAAAGTTTTCTACAACCTCGCGTTCTTATCTCACATCCTGATATTCCAAAAGATCAATAAGGTATTTCTGATTGTTCTCTAACGAATGATTCAACTTAGTGCTCATTCGTCACATCAACCAAAAATAAGAACATAGACAAAAAGATCTATAGTTGGGGATTTGGTCATCATCAACAGAGAGAACAAAGAGGAGCATGCTATAAAAGGTAAACTCTAATCTTATCTTTAGGGCTTATGCGTTTAGATTTGATTTATATTATACATGATTTTGTATATGATTTATGCATGTCTTATGGTCATGAAAACTATTTTTATGTAAAATTTTTGAAACCTAAATCTACTTATTTTTTTGGTGTATTCATGATGTGATCATATATTTTTCATAGTTTACATGCATGTATAATTTTTTCTTAAGTGTTAGATTATGTCTAGCAATCCTCTATAATATGTAGGCAAAATTTAAGAACTACTAGCATCTGTAATTAGAATTAGTGCATCTTTTGAAGAAAAGATCAGTTAACATATATGTGATACTTAAATAAACTATCTTCATAATTATTTAAGCAGGATAACTTATGAAAGATATTGTCTATACCAAGATAAGAATTCCTCTCATGATTTTGAACCTCCTAGAAACATCTTTTGGTTTTAAATGAATTTGAAATATCATACATTGCCTTTAAATTTTATTTCTTTTCATTATAATTTAGAATTAGGTCTAATTTGTAAGATGTTAATAATGTATTTAATAAACTAGTATACTATACATTCTAATTTGAAAATAATTTTATGAAGTAAAATTCAATTATTTTTCTTATTACATATGCATATTTTATTGTCATATATATATATAATATTATTATTATTGGAATAAAAATAATATAAATCTTGCAATATCAATTATTTTAACATTTTCTAAAGTTTATTTAAAACATTTTGTGTTCAAACATAAATTTTGATAATTTCTCGGAATATCTTCAATATCGATATTGTCATCGTTATTATCGATAAAATCAAAACATCAACTTTGACACTGATATTGATATTTTCATCCTTGCTAATAAATGGAAAAAAAAAAATCTTTCCTGAGATAGACTTTTAATTGGATAAAATTTTCAATATTTAGACCTTATAATCTTCCAATACGAAAAAAAAACCACAAAAAAGATTATAAAAAGATATATATATATATATATATATATATATATACCAATCAAGTAGTTTTTTTTTTACATGAGTATTATTTTGGCCAATTGAATTTTGTCACGCACACTTTTTTATATTAAAAAATAAGAAAGAAAAATAATATTAATGATACACATAATTTCATATACATCATTATAGCTATTAAATCATTGTTCGATGATGATCTAATGGCTAAAAAAAAATCAAATCTATACATTACTTACTAGCCTATAAATATATATATATATATCAATAATAGATGCAAATAAATTGTCAGTGCTACTCTAATATTATTTTGTCATTAAAAAAAAACACGCACTTTTGATACATGTGATTGGTTCATTGTACCATGTAAGCTTATTGAAATCTTTGAATTAGCAATATTCCAAATATTTGAGAAAATTGAATAGGATTTTCGATGTAATGTTTTGGTATATCTAGTATTACTCATAGGAAGTATGAAAGAAAAAGGTTTAGTGAAACTTTGAAATGTCACTAAGCTATAATTTCAATTATATATATATATATATATATATATATGACTGAAAAAAAATACACATACATAGTAGCAAAATTTGTCAATTATCATCATAGAAGGAAAAAAAATAAAATCATTAATCACAAAATTAAGTTAACAAAGTAAATAATACAACAATAATTAAAAAATAGTTATTATTGCTGGTTTTTCTAATTCTAATCTCATTATGTCATCATGAGCAATTTAAAAAAAAACACAATGAAAATAGTTTTGTAAAAACAAGAATGGAACAGAAATAGATATCAAATTTTCTTAATTATTTATAAAACAAAACAATATCTTTAACATACCATAATTCTACATGTTTCTAAAGGATGAAAATGTCAATATTAGTGTTGATGTTGAAGTTTGATTTTACAAATAATATCGATGACAATATCAATGTCGAAGATATTCGGAGAAATTATCGAAATTTGTCTTTAAACACATATTGCGCGTTATACTTGTTTTTATTCAGGTAAAAAAACTTAATATTTTATATTTGTGACAATAAATATGCATATATAGAAAGAAAAATGATTGAATTTTACTTCATATATTGAAATTAGAATGTATATCATATTAGTTTATTGAATACATTATTAATATCTTACAAATTAAACCTAGTTCTAAATTACAATAAAAATAATTAAAAATTCAATAACAACGTAGGACATGAATAACTTACAAATTAGACCTAATTCTAAATCACAGTGAAAATGATTAAAAATTCAATGACAACGTAGAAGTAGAACACTTCAATATAAGCTCGTAGCTTTTTCTTCTGTTGTCGTCCTCTTCGGTACGTTAGAAGATGGGAAAATAATTGGGCTTAGACTTTCTAAGCCACAAGCTAGGTCGGCCCAAATTGACACTGACGTGGCTACAATATAAGGCCATCTAACAGTCCACTTAAACCCACCAAATCCACAACTGACGTGGAATCGTCAAAACTACCATTCTTCTGCCACGTACACATGCTTGCGTGGAAAGAAAGTCACCCAAATTTTGTCTATTATCGAATATAAATACAAATCCAACATAATACTTCTTAAAATAACAGCCCGTCATACTTCCAAACGTCACAGACCACAACATTGGCATGCAACTCAGCATAAACAGCTGACCATTACAGGTGGGACCCAAATCGTAAGATGAGCTGGCATGGTGACAAAGCTGTCTGTTACCAAATAAAGTAACCGGCTCAGTAAGTCTAGCCTTGTTCTTTTTCTTTGATAATAGCAAATATGAAAAATAAGAAATATAATAAAAATAATCCGCGATCGTTCTTCCCCAACCGCCGAAGCAAAAACCAGTTTACTTTCCTTTCCGAACGAAATATTTTCCCGGAAAATATCGCTAAATCCCATTTTCCCGGTAAAATTTCCTCCTCAGGTTCGAACTTCAGTCTCGGTTTTGATTTTTCCTTATATGTATCTGTTGATAATTTTTATTTGTTTCTTCTGAATATAATAATTCTTTCATGGTTGATTCTAGAATAGGGGTTTATGTTTAACTCTGCGATTGATATTTCTAGGGTTTTGAATTCGTTCGTTTTTGTGATGAATATTATGTTTTGTTTAATTCAGTTATTTGTTTTAATTTCATTGTTGGTGCTTGTGATTGGGTTCCATTAGTGTCATAGGTTTCGTTGTGGAGAAATTTTGCCAGAATTTTATTTGGCTATTCATGGAATGGATTCAATGAAAAATAGAGATAAAAAAAAAGAAAATAATTGTATAAACATGTTAGAACCACTTTTGAGGGGTTCTACAAAGCCACATTCCTTTGTTAGAACCACTGTAATGGCTTTTTTTTTTGGCCAAAATTTTCAGTGTTTCATGATGAAACTTGTGAAGTTAGTGGGAGTAAACGAACACATTGTTTCAGAGCTTGACGATATGATGTATCTGTGTGTGTGTGTGTGGGTGTATACATGTGTGTATACACACACATACACCCACACACAAACACAGACACATAAAAATGGCTTTAAGCTGTGTAACGTTACAATGTAAAATGTGAAGATAATGAAACTATTCCTTGTTCTTAATATTATAAGGAAAAATATATTTATATTCTAGAAGGACTAGATTTATCTCATTTCTCTTAACACATCAGAAGATGCTATTTCCATACTCTATTAATTTGTGAGCCATGTCTTTAGTGTCCATTTATAGTGTACCTTATAAAGGCTTGTATGAGCTTATCATACGGTCGCACTTACCTTTTGAGTAATGCTGTTTCTCGCGTTGCAGGTTTCTGGGTCCTGGCCGCTTATGCTCCATCAGTTGCGATTTCACATATAGAAGTGCATTGAGTTAGAGGGCATAGATTAGTTACATGAACAGGTGCACTGTTTTCAACAAGATGTATGACTGACAGGAAAGATGGTTGTTCTATCTGGTAAGGCCGTAACTTGCCAGAAGACTGGTTTCCATGAAAAGTACTTGGGGGGCAACTGAGAAAAAGGACCCGTTTGGCTGCTTCAGTTACATTGTAAAACCCTTGAAAAGTGAACTTAAAATGATCAAGCTAGTTGCACCATTTATTGGTGCCTCAAATCTAAGAAAGCTCAACCTAATGGGATGGACAGGTGGTTTTTATTCTTTCTTCTTCCTTTGTACTTTGGTTGAGTCCTCAAGCAGATCGAGAAAAATGATGTTCTTAAACCTGGGTCCTGAATCAACTTATGTCATCAATTGGCCGATCTTTAGTGCCAGCATTTTTGTGCTTGTTGCTCTTGTTCTCTCCACGTATCTTATCTTTGAGCATTTAGCTGCTTATAATCAGCCAGAGGTTTGTTCTATTATTGCTCTAGTTATTTGGGAAATAAAATTTCTCATTATTATTTTTATATCTGATGCTATTTTTTTTTTAATTTAAAATTTTCCTTGGGAGATCTTTTCATATTGCTTGCATGATCTCTTGTGGCATGGATTTTTATCTTGGTATTGATTTATTCTGCATTCTTTCATACTGAGAAGTAAACTTGTTCAATTTCAGGAGCAGAAGTTTCTAATTGGTCTCATTCTGATGGTTCCTGTATATGCACTTGAATCGGTAGGACATTAGGTGTTTTTTTTTGGTTAAATTTCTTTCTCTTTCTTTCTTTTAATAGCAATTTTATTCTTTTCTTTTTTCCTGTTCCTCTTCTATTTTTCCTTTAAAATTCTGAGGGAAGATAATAGTAGAGAATATCGTGCTGCGTATGGGATCATTTAATGGTTACTTCATTTGGAGTGATACCTGAAAGCCTGCTTCTTTTTTATTTTATTTATTATTTTATTTTTTTGCCTTTTAATGTTTTCGGTATTTATTTTTTCTTCTAATATATTGGAGAATCTTTTATGAGAAACGTATGACAAATCATTCTGTGCAAGTGAAGCTGTTTGAAAAAACATACCTGTCATGGACTCTGTTTGCTTGGACTCGTTTATTAAGTATTCAGTTTGTATTATGAAATAGGAATACTTTACATTGTTGTTCATATATGATGTTCTGGGTGCAGTTCTTGTCACTGTTGGATTCAAGTGCTGCCTTTAACTGTGAAATAATCCGGGACTGTTATGAGGCTTTTGCATTGTACTGCTTTGAGAGATACTTGATTGCCTGCTTAGGTATGTCAAAAGAACTATGACTGTACATGCCTCCTTTTTGATCCTGGGAGCTGTGATATTTTTAATGTATCTCTTGTTTTTTCTCCTCGGTATTGTGTATGTGAGTTATGGCAGTGGTGAATCTCCGTTTGCTAATTCACAAAAGTTGATAAAATATGTTTGCTTCTGTTTGTTTTGGGGAAAATCTGATACTGGCTAAAGGCGGGGAAGAGAGTACGATTGAGTTTATGGAAAGTCACAGCGTAACCGATCCCAAAATGCCTCTTTTAAATGAAGCATATGCTTATGGAGTTGTGGAACATCCATTCCCACTAAATTGCTTCATACGAGATTGGCATCTTGGTCCTGACTTCTATCATGCTGTGAAAATTGGCATTGTTCAATATGTATGTGCTCTTTTTTCTTTCATGGAATTTTTGTTTTATAGTTATTTTTCTTATTGGTTTTACTGCATCTATTTGGTATTTACTGTAACATATTCTCCAGATGATACTAAAGATGATATGTGCACTCCTAGCAATGATCCTTCAGACTTTTGGGGTTTATGGAGAAGGGAAGTTTGAGTGGAGATATGGGTAAGATATACTCATTCAACTTTTTCTGTTTGGATCATAAAGCTTCTCCATCTTTAGATACATGTATTTGTGTTATACATACTCACATCTGTCTAAGCACAGAAATGTTACAGCCTGATGTGCATGCCTTTGCATTTATGGTCTTACCTGCTTGAATGACTGGAATTTGAATCAAACTTTTTTGTTCTATATGCCATTGTTTGTATACTTTAGAGATGAGCAGATGGAGGGCCTGGATTTTAGTTAAATTATTCTTTAGATTGTTATTTAGTTTTCAGAATTGTTGTCATTTTACATACTTTGATGTAAAACTTTAACTACTTGCAGCTACCCATATTTGGCGGTTGTTCTTAATTTTAGTCAGACTTGGGCCCTATATTGCCTTGTGCAGTTCTATTCCATCATCAAAGAGAAATTAGAACCCATTAAACCCTTGGCGAAATTTCTAACATTCAAGTCAATTGTCTTCTTGACATGGTGGCAAGGTATTGCTGTTGCTTTTCTTTTTTCTATGGGTGCCTTTAAAGGGGCTTTGGCACAGGAGCTGAAAACTCGTATTCAAGACTACATCATATGCATAGAGGTTCGTGGTATACGTTTTTATAAATATTGTACATTGCTAATTTGTAATTTTGTATAATCGTAGTGCTACATTGTTTAGAAAACTAATCGTATCTTTTCTATGCAATAAATTTCTATAAGAAAAAAATAGTGATATGGAAACGAAAGCATTATATGTCTCAATAACTGATAACTTATGTTAGAAGTGTTCCAAACTTATTTTGGTGCATGGGCAGCCTGAGCATGGCTATGGAAGGAATTAGATTTGTTAGCAATTTTGGATGATTTTCCAGAGGATTTCAGGAAGATTAGGTTTTACCAGAAAAGAAATCTAGATGACTGATAGATGTCTTGAAGTAGGTACATTACTGTCGAAGTCTAAAAGTTAAATTATCTCACAAGACAACTTTGTAGAAGATATGGGTGTTTGAACGTCGGATTACATTTATTTTGAGATGTAGACAGACTTCTGGTTTGTTATCTTAAGTTCAAAGTGCCTTCTGATTTTAAATCTGCTGAACAGATGGGTGTTGCTGCTGTGGTTCACCTATATGTCTTCCCAGCAGTACCCTACAAACGTGGAGAAAGATGTGTTCGTAATGTAGCTGTCATGGCTGACTATGCATCATTGGGATCACCTCCTGATCCAGAAGAGGTTCGTGATTGTGAAAAATCAACTAAAGTACGGTTGGCTCGTCATGATGAGAGAGAAAAGCGCTTGAATTTCCCTCAGAGTGTTCGTGATGTGGTACTTGGAAGTGGTGAAATCGTGAGTTTATCAACTCTGTGCCTTGTGAATATTCACTTCAACTTTTTGTTGAGCTCACTGGTGACTTCTATTTTTTCTTGTCCACCCTACAGATTGTTGATGACATGAAGTATACAGTTTCTCATGTCGTACAACCAGTGGAAAGGGGAATTGCCAAAATAAATAGAACTTTCCATGAGATATCGGAAAATGTGAAACGCCATGAGGAACAAAGGAAGAACTCCAAGGATGACACTTATCTTGTCCCTTTGAATACGTGGAACAGAGAATTTTCTGAAGTTCATGATAACCTTGTCGAAGGGAGTGTCAGCGACAGTGGTTTGTCGAGTGTTAAGAAACAGAACCAATCCAAAGCTTCAGCTTCTCGCACTAGAACAGCAAGATGATAGGTGATGTTAACATATGTAATCAATAAGAACTCGAGCAAAATTTAGAAGGTTTCAGGAGTTGACGTTATTTTTAGGCAACGTCGACATACCGGGTGAGCTTAACAACTTCAAGTGTGAATCTGGCATGAAAAGATGTGTTCCGGAGCTGACTCACTGGGGCAAAATCTCGTATTGGCAGCAAGTAAGAAGTTTCTCTAACCGAAAGACTGGTCTTAGTAATCTTGTACAGTTGAAAATAATGGGTTAACGGCGTTGACTAGTTGACCAGATCTGATGGACCAAGTAAACATTTTCAAGCCTTTAACCATACAAGGTTATCTGATCTTGTAAAGCTGTGCATCAAATATGAAGTATGAACTTTACAAAATGAACTGTGAATTTATTCGGCTTAATACTCTGGTACATAAATCTATAATATACCCGAGAACATTGTTTTGGCCAGTGTTCTGGCCGTTTTACTGCTCGGTTCAGAGAATTAATTCTCAACTTATAATTAGAAGGATTATCACATTGCGCGTGTATAAAGTTGGTTGATTTATTACTCTCCTTTTACTTTGAAAAATTGGTTGAATCCTTAATCCCCATTAACTTCTTCAAGCTCTAGATTTTGGGAAGGTGAAGAGTCTCTACAAATTTTATTGGAATCAAGTGTGCTTCCTCTACAAATTCTATTGTATTAAAGTTTGCTTCCCTTATTTTGTAAATTGTTGAGTCTAGGTCTCATGCTATGCAGGAAATTTGATAACAAGAGCAACATAAAACAAAAGCTTTCATATTTAATTCAATGAAAACAATTAAAACGAAAGTTCTTATGTTCTATAATCTTAGGGCTTGTTTGGATTTGTGTTTTTTGCTTTTTTTGTTATTAAATGAAATGAAATGTGAAGATATTTTCTTAAGAAGATTTTTTTAAAAAAAAAAACGCAAAATAAAAATGTATCTAAATTAGTCTTATAATGTCAACATTAAAAATTATTTTACTTTGATAAACTTGGTCGGACAATAGAATTTGAACGATTGTCTAAGAAAAGTACAAAGTAGACCAATGTGAGGATATTAGGCTGAGTATTAGTTTTACCCTTAGACCATCGTAGGCTATTGATGGATTATTTTTATGTTCAAAATCAGAAACCAGTGGTAACTTTTTTTTTTTTTTTTTTGAAAGAAGAAGACCAATTTGAGGATATTAGACTGAGTACCAGTTTTATCCTTAGCAGTGTTTTTTTTTTTTTTTTTTTTCAATGCTCCTTTGGACAGACATAGATCATATTCTTAGGGCATTGGATGGTCATCAGAGCTATCGAAGAGTGGCAAGCAACTACCAAGGTTAGTGAGCTAAGATCATTTTTAGGGCTCGTGAACTATTACCGAATATTCATCGTAAGTTACTCGAAGAGGGCTGCTTAACTCAAAAATCTCCTCAAGGAGGATGTACGGACCGATCACAGCACTGCACTGATTAAAAGAATGTCCACTTACGATGAGTTAGTAGTGAATTCGTCTATCTAAATGCCAATCAGCTTCTTTTCTCCTTAGGTTGGGGCTGTTAGTCTATTTGACATGGAAAACAACGATGAAGTAGAATGAATAAAGTATTGCTTTGTGAAAGAGATGTCAGTGAGGATCAGAGAAAGAGCAACAGAAAAAAGTCCCTCTAGCTATATTTACTTTCCCTCATGCTTGATATTATATGATGTCTGCTGTAGTGAAACAAAACTCTACTTCGTTTAAATGATGGCGCGAATGCAGCTTTATTATTACGTGAACCATACGAACAANCTAACGAGAGCCAGTTAGCTAAATGGAATAGAAAAATAGATATTCTTAGCTCCATGAGGATGCACGCCTATATATCCAGAACAGGCAAAGTCAAGTTGCGGTGGATCAACAAAGTAGAGGGTATAGACTGATCTGACACATAGGCTGCTCGCAGAGTTGGGGTGGGGGGCATAATCACACGGCAAGAAAGCTTCATGTCAATCCAAAAATGTTATAAAGAAAGAATTGCGAGTGGAAATGTTCTTCTTCTTCTTCTTCCTTTATTTATTTATTTTTTTCAATGTTTCATTTTAATGCAGTTTTTATCATAAAGTTCCAAATTTCCACACAATTTTTTCCTCAAATAGTTGAAGTTTGTCTATTTACAAGAGGATATGAGTACAAAATTGCTATATTTCTAAACATATTTATTTAAGTACTATATACAAAAGTTGAGTTTCAGAACTTAAGAACCTCATAATCTACACCAAGTAGGTAGTTAATGCCTCTTTAATGTAAAAGGCCATCTTTTAATAATTTTATTAGAATACTGTCTCAATTGTCATGGTACCTATTATGTAATTACTTAAAGATCCTAAATATAAACATATGTTTCAAAATTAAACTAACAAAAAAAAAAAATCACAACTCAATGCTCGTTGTTCTTGACTTCTTATAGCCCTAAAGTATATCTCGGTGTAAATATATTTCTTAATTATATCCAACTTAATCAAAATTATTTGACAGAGTCGAGTTTTCACTAACAAACATTAATGTTGGTATTCAAAAGATGCTGGTCGAACAATTTTGACTAGTATCAAAAATAAACATGTGATTGTAAGTTTTTTCATTGTCAGCTTAAAAGTATATATTGGAGGACAATATACCTTTGAGTTTTTAAAATCATTAGAAAAATCGCTGGTTTTTCAATCTTTAGTTTAATGTCTTTGCATATTAGTTAATTTATTAGGTATTTCAGCTGATTTACGACAGTCATATTTGGTAACTTAGTTGATATGCCCAACATGTTAACTGATACACCCAAACATAAAACTAAAAGTGGAAAAATCGGAAACTTTTTAAATCAAGTTTCTAAAACAAGCACTAGCTCTAATTTTCATAAACCCCTTAACTGTTTGGTAGAGGAAAAGAAAAGGGCTTCTTACAAAAAAATAAGGCCCAAAGTATAAACCGGATGGGCTAAATTTTTGAGAAATTAAGGTTTATTTTTAGAAATATATATTTTTAAAAGTTTATTCAGAAAAATAACACTTTCAAAATTTTATAGAAAAATACTACTTTTTCTTTAAAATTTGTACTTTTCAATTGTACTCAAGACACTCAATCAGACTATTTGAGTAACCAGACTCATTATCTCAAGTAACTTGATTGGTTGTCTCAAGTACCTTATCAATACATAAAAGGTAGTTTTGTAAATATTTTTAAAAATAATATTTTTCTGAATAAATTTAAAATTTTTAACAAAAAGTTTAAAATCCAAGATTTTTCATTTTTTTTTTGAAATTTTACCATATAAAATCAAATTTTCCATAAACAAAAGGTAGGAGAAAAACGTGAAGAGAAAATGAATTTTTTTTTTTTTTGTTATTTGTAGGGAAGAAAAGAAAAAGTTAGAGAAAAATGGGTGGAAAATATTGGAAAAATTGAAATAAATAGTAGTAATTTTGATTAAAATAATTTTTTTAATAGTGATTTGAAAAATGACTTTTCTAGTAGTGTTTTAGTGTTTTATGACCTTGTGTGATGGAGGATCACACAATTTGTGACTATTGATTAGTCTTAAAAAAGTCATAATTTTATAGTTACAAATTATGTGACCCTTCGTCGTATAATTTGTGATACTACTAAAAATGTTAATTTGAAAAAGATAACTAAATAGTCATTTTTGTTCTCAATTAGTAGTATTTAGGTCAATTTCTCAAAATATTGGGTTCTTACGAAAAAACAAAAAGGCCCAAAATAAAAAATTTTAAAAAATCATGGATGGCCTAATTTATTTAAAAAGGATTAAATTAGTTACCTTAAGTAACTTGACTGATAATTCGCCCTGTTACTTCAAATATATTTGATAAATTCAAGTTTTGAAGATGTAAGCTGATTGATTATCTCAACTACTCCACCTAAAGTGATTAAAAAATGTTCCTTTTTTAAATAAAAATTTCAAATTAGTATTTGTCTAAATAAATCTAGAATCTTTTTTTAAAAAATTAAACTATCTTGAATTTTTATTTTTTTAAATTTTACCACATAAAATCAATTTTTCTTGAAAAGATTTGGTTAGAGCTTAACAAATATTACATCCCTAAATTGGAGAGAATAAGGAGGAAAACAATTGTATTGATTAATGAGAGTTGAGAGTTTCTTTATTTTTTTTTTCTTTTGAGATATGGTTAATGAGAAAATTGAATTACTAAATTATCACTGCATACCAAATTTTCTATAGATAAAAAAAATTACTTTCTTGTACATCTTATATATTTCTTCTCTCTTCTATTTTGTTTTTTGTTCTCTCCTATTTTCTTTCCTCTCAAGTTTCTACCAAACATAGTATAAAAGGTAGCCCATATCTAATTTTTAAGAAGAAAGTGGTATACATTAAGCAGGCCGAACCTGAAGAATCAAGGCCCAAAACTATAGGCAAAGATGGCTTTTAAAGTAGGGTTTTTGTTTTGTATTAGGTGCCCTAGCTTTGTCACTTTCTTTATATATAGAAGATCGGCTTCAACCAGATCCCCCAAGCCCTGATCATGGATCTCGTTCTCAGCGCCTCCTCTCTGGTTTTTTCTTTCCCTTCGTCATATTATTTTCCATTTATTTATTGGGATTTACATTTCTTTCCTTTTTTTTTTTTTTAAAACTATGTAATAGCTTCGATATATATATATATATCTATATATATATATATATATAGGTGAATTATATACACATTGTGTTTGTAAGGGCAGTGATGAGAGATTGAGAATGTCATGCACCACTCTGATTTAATTCTGTGCTGATAACCTCCTATTACCCATATTTTTCTGAGGCCCTTTCTCTTGTTCTTCTTCTTTTTATTAATTTTATAATATTTATATAAATATAAAATTTTGCTTTCTTTTTGTCTAATTTAGCTTTAGAAGATCTGTTACAGTGAATTAGATTTTTTTCACCTGGATTATATTTGGAAAATAAGAAAGGAACCAAGTGATGGGGTCTTGTATAGACCTTACCATGATGCGGACCGTACAGCTTTTCTAGCTTCTGGGGATTAATTTTGGTTTCTGATGGTTCCTCCTCTGTTTTTATTTTTTGGAGAATTTGGGATGATTCTTAACATTTTCGTTAATGTTTTCCGTAATGTTTAATACCTTAATTATTCGGTCATATGTTGTGCGCCTTTTAGTGTCGTTCGCCTGTTCTTTTGTCTTCTTGTTTTGTTGTCGTTTGACGTTTCTATCTTTGGTTAGTTTATGTCGTTCCCTCTTGTTAATGTCGTTTGTTGTTTTTCCCTTCTGTCGTTCTATTATGGTTATTAGTATATTTCATTATAATTGTATGTGGTATGTAAAAGGGAATGTTTTATATTTGTTATATCCTATATTAATTAAGCATTATAACCTTTATGTGCATGTTATATTTCATTTTGGCGTTTCATTATATGTATATATATTTTCCTGCTTAGGAATTTTTTTCTTTGTTCGTTAGCTTGTTTTTCTTTTTTCCTTCCTAATTTTTTTATTCTTATTTTTTTTATGTTGGTAAATAAAACTAATGTAATAAGAAAATAAAATTAACTGAATGGAGTTTCATCCCTCTTCTATACACTATGAGCCGAATCTTTGGCTACTTTTCTAATGGTGACATTTCTGCGTCTTTGGGACTAAGTAGAGACACTCTATTCTTTTAGAAAAAGCTGCCATAACTATACCAGTTGAGTGCTGTCTTTATGTGGTAATGTTATGGTCATCTTCCTCGTGGACTTCCTGAAATGTACAGCTTTGTAGCTTTTCAGGCCAACAAGAATTCAAGCTAGTTGCTGGTCGTCAACAGTTCCAAATTCTTTTGGCAAAATTTATACGAGATTAGACTATGTAAAACAAACTCTGTGATTCTGAAATGAAGAGGAATGATCCAGACTCTGTTTCAAACCTCTATATGCGAAACAGGACATCTCCAGTGTGATTGTCTTCCTTTTATGTAAAACCAACCCAAGTTTGGATGAGACGGACGCCATGCAAATATGCATGTATTGTGATTCGGAAAATATGAGACGGCCTTTTTGCATTGATTGAAGAGTACATAGACGAATACGCAAGTGTGAATAGAGTGAAGAGATTGACTTCATAAGGGAATCAAACATCAAGGATTTGGCACAAAGTATACAAATACAAATTAATGACACAATGAAAAACAAAGAATACGCGTAGTGTGAATGAACCGGAGTCCACAGCCCCGGGTTAACATGGCTTGCATGGGCGTTTGGTAAAGGAAATCTTTTAGCACAGATCTAACCGTGATGCCATCGAATAAACAGATCCAGCAGCGGACGGTTCCAAGTCCTCCAGTAGGACCTGTTGGGATTGTAAACTTGGATCCCGCTGCATTGGTCGAAACCCCCACCTTGTCCTATTCGACTACATGCACCTATCTTAAGGAGTTCTTCCCTACTCTTCAAAATCATTCCCTCTCAGGTATTTCGATTGGACAAGATCAACCCACAGCGATTTCTTTTTAGTTTAACAATTTCCACTCCCACTTTGCTAAAAAACACCTGATTCACTAGATGCATTCTCCGAAAGCCCAACCCTCCCAGTTCTTTAAGAAAATCCCCACTAGAAGACTCTAATCACTGCATCAAGTTTCAAATAGGAAGCTTTAGGGGACGGGAACCGACATCAAAGTATAGGCCTGAAGAAGTTGTATCTGTAATTTTGTACCTGTAAAAAGAAAAGAAAGGAAAAGAATGAGAAAGTTGTATCTGTAATTTGCTGACTTGATTATACTTTTGAATTATAAGGTCAAGCTCTCACATTTAACTAGATGATCATTATTACAATAATAAGGTCAATCTTTTGGTTGCATTTCTAAAATGCTACTAAATCAATGACTTAATTGAGATTTGAAAAATGTTAATAAAGATAGATTTTAGTGTCATTTTAAAAATGCTTCTAAATCTAAATTTTTAAAAATATATATTTAATATAGCATAATAATATTATGAATTAATGACATTTTTCAACAAATGCCACTAAATTTAATTATTGTGACATTTTTAAGTCAATGTCAATAAATAAAATGAAAAAAAAAACCCCAAGTATGCATTTTCTGAAAAATTGACCCCGTGCTTTTTAACTTCACAAAAAAAAAATACTCACATTTGAAATTTCCAAATGTGTACCTTATATACCAATTTTATAGTAGTGTTATGTTAATTTGAAATCTTACTTTACAATTTGGCTTAATACTGTGAGATTTGTTATGGTTTTTCCTCTTAGTAATTCCTCACTGCTTAGAAGGAGAAAAGTCATCTTCTTTGACTGACGAGGATTTGCAGCACCTTTATTTTTATGACTGGCAACAAAGATAAACCATTCCATGCTATTTTAAAACTATTTAATCAAGGCTAAATTTGTCATTATAGAGCTAAAATTGGCAAAAAAAATTGGCCGGAGAGTACATATTTTTTGCAATTCCAAATGTGGAGGTAATTTTTTACACAGTAAAAAACACGAGGTCAATTTTGCAGAAAGTGTGTATACTTGGGAGTGTTTTTTTGCAATTTGCTCGTACTATAATGAGATCAAAGGCTCCAATTTTTAGTTGTAAGGTACAACCTATCAAGGAAAATGAGTCACACCTCATAAATTCGAGAATCAGTAAATCAGTTAACTATTTAGGATTTATAAAATCAGATAATCGGTCATAGATATGATCACAGAATTGATGATGGTTACATTATAATATTTTATGAGTGATTAATTATTGATATTGTAAAGAGAATATTGTTCAAATTTTGAATTCAGAAATTGAAAATGGTTGTTTCTTCTATTTATCACCTATAAATAAGTGTTCTTTCTGTTAAACGCACAAATCCAAGCCATTGTGAAAAGGAAAGGATCGAAACAAAAGAAGAATGGGAGTACTCCAAAAATTTATCGTGTTCTCTCTCATTACCATTGCTTTGGTTTCCCCTCTTGTTAGCTCTAGTATAATCTCTCTCTCTCTCTCTCTCTCTCTCTCTCTCTATATATATATATATATATATATGTAGGATGAAAAACGCTTGAAAGTATTCCTGATTATTTTGTCATACAACACTCTGATCATGTGACAATCTTTGAGTTTTATTGCATAAATGTGCGCATACATTTTTTTTTTTCTTACATACGTATGTTAAATATTACATATATAATTAATCTAGTGGTCTATCGGTGAGATTGCGTCGTAATTATGAAATATGGATCATGTAATGGAATTGTATACGAGGGTTAAAAACTTTCATGACTAGTAAAGTATGTTTTCCATGTTCTATCCCAGTATTTCCATATATGCATTCATTAGTATATCGATAAACGATGAGTATATTTCTACTACATATATATATGTTCAACCGCAAGTTATTTTATGCGCATATATATATGTTTGTTTTTTTCGAAACATAATATTTTTTGTATATAGAGCAATGCTATTATTCTCATTACTAGCGAGGCATAGTTATCAACTATATAATTTAGTAAGACTCACCCAATTTATTAAATTATCGCAATTGTTAATAATAAGTGACTACATGTAGGTCATTTTTTTTTAATTTTTGATTTTTGATTTTTTAACATGGGATTTATGAAGCATGTTTCTTGTAAATAAGCGTATACATTCACTAGCAACAGATTATCATTATTATTATTATAAATAATGGTGATCCGTGAACGAAATTTCTCGGCATAAAATCAATAGATGATTGCTTATCTATATAAAATATATGCATGGGAGTTCATGTCTTAATTAATTAAGTAAAATTTACGCAGTTGATGATGTTATTTATTTATTTAATTTTGTTGTTGTGTACGCAGATGGTCTGCAAGATGAGGTTAAGGCGGCAGTCGACCCTTTTTGCTATATAGTTTGCTCACACGAATTTGGGGATACTCAATGCCTTGCAGACTGCATCGAAAGAAAATTCAATAGCGGCAAGTGCCTGCAACAAGCACCTTCTAAAAATCTTATTTGCTGTTGTAGTCCTTAAGACATGTACATATACATATATATAGCCAAATATTTGGCTATATATATGTACGTTCTACGAATCTATGAATAAATTCTGCTTCTATAATCTTAACTGTCTCATATATATATATATATATATAATTTCTGTGTTTAATTTAAGAAATTTGATCATTCAAGATTGAGAATAATGTAAAGTACCGTTTCCTATAAATAGCTCTTGAACAGAGGACTAATTTATAATAAGAGTCTTTATAATAGAATTCCAACGTAGGTGACCTTTATAACAGACATGCATAATAAGACCACTAATATTTAACGTGGTTCGAGTGTTAGACCTTATTTATTATGTACGTTCTTGGAGTAGACCCAACAATTTTTTTTTCTCTAATTGAGAAAATGGGAATATTTTTGGTAGGAAAGAGAAATGGAAGGAAGGAAAGGAGCAGAGAGATTAATAGATGAATTTGGAATGGGGTGAATATTATTGAAGAGAAATGGTATTTCTCTCATATATTTCCTTTACAATTTCTGATTACGTATTTATAGCGAATACAAGAAGATATTCAGGAAAACTAATCTAGGCTGTACAGTATTCTAGCTAGGTTCAGATTGGTATTGACCCACGATAATAGGAAATTCAAATACAAAAGAATAATATCTGCAATTGCCTATAATCACTTTATGCTTGTAATAATCACATATTTTTGTTTTCCGTACGTCGTCGTTAATATATTAATTATATTGTTGTTTTTTTGTCGTTAGCCTATTCTTTTGTCGTTCTGCTTTGTGGTCGTGTTTGCCCTTTCTATCTACTTTATTTCGTTTCTGTCGTTTCCTCTTCTTTGATGTATTTTCCTCTTTCGGCCTTTTATCATTGTTTTAATTGTTGTAATTTTTGTTGTCGTTTTTATTTTTCTTGGCATATATATATATCTGTTGAGTGTTGTCGTCATTTTGGTTCAATGCTATTCATTCTTTTTAAATGTCGTTCATCAGTTTTTCCTTTTTAGTTTTACTGTTTTATGTTCAATATTTTTTGTTGCTGTTGTTGTTTTATTTTTACTTTTATTTTTATTTTTATTTTATTACTGTCTTCAATTTGAAAGATACAAACCTGATTTAAACAAAAATAGATGGGAAAATGTTTTTGGATCTTTCTGTATGAATTTAATATGAAAACACAAGGAAAAAGAATGAAGAAACAAAATTTTCAAACATGGAGAACAAAATTGGATATAAGGAAAAAGAACGAAGAAAAAGTTTTGAAGAAAAAGTTTTTTAAACAAGGAAACAATGAAAACTTTCCACAGAGAATTATTTCTTATTTCTTTTATTTATTTATTTATTTATTATTGTTATTTTTTGATGGAAAGGTTGAGAATTTTATTAAAACGAAACTAAGATCTAACGAGTTCTAGAAACAATAATAAAGGGAAAATATTATATAATCTAGTTATTTAAAGCTAAATAATACCTAATAAAATATACATAAGCACATAGTTAGAAAATATAGGAGCTGAATTAAACAGCAAAAGATACAGACGATCGAGTATAGTTAGATTTTTTTTTTTCTCATGAAAATTTGTTGTGAAATCTGACGTAAAAATTTTTGTGCGTTAAAAATTGTATATATATATATATAAATATGCATATGTATAATATGAATAATTTTAAAGTATATGTGTATAAAATACATCAATTAAAGCTTCAAAAGTTTCTAAAAAATACACCGCATCAATATTATTTTAATTTTATTTTTCATAAATTTTAATTTAATACGCACGGATAAAATTGATTAATTAAATAATAAATAATTCAAATTAAAAAAACACTAAATAATTCAATATGAATAAAATCAATAATATATGATATATAATCGAAATATAATTAGTCTACCGAGGTAAGTGTAAATTGAATTTGAATGAAAAATAAAATTGTTAGAGAGTTGAAGTAATATATCTGGTATACGTGTATAAAAATATATCAAATTTGTATAAAATATATATTCGATCCAACGTAGGGTATGTTTACACAGTTTTGACAAGCATAATAATTTGGCCGTATAATGCAAAATTAGGTATATATTTTTGTGTATATATTGGCATTGCACATAAAATTGCTAACTAGGGTACTCATGCGACTCCATGGAACATCTATAAATAAAGCTTTTGTTATATGGTTTCTTTTTAACATTTTTTCTTAAGTAATTTAACAAATCTTTCGATGTAACAAAATTCAGTACAAAAATAATTGTCGTCATGAGACAAACAGTAAACGCTAGCCAAAAAAAAAAAAAAAAAAACAAGACTAACTAGAATAGGAAGATCCCTCATATTTTTTTTCTGCATGTTATTACTTCGTTTAATCAAGAAACAATATCCTTTTAATAATTTGTGAAAAATATAAGGGTGAGGCCATCCATGTAAACCTAGTCTCATGGCCTACAACATTAATTTGAAATTACTAACACCAAAATGATTCCTATTTCTCATATGCGACTGCAAGATTTGCAGCCAATATAGAAGTCTCTCTTTAGAATCAGAGAGCTAGAAAAATGCAAGAATAAAATAATAAGAAAATGTACTATTTTCGATTAAGGAAATTAGGTCAAAATTATCACCTTCAAGTTTATCCGAAGAGATCGGACGTTGTTACAAGTAGAAAAAAAAAAAAAAAACAAGACAAAATACGTAGGCCAAAAAAATTGACAAATTGATTTTGAAATTTCCTTTCTAGACATGGATCAATATGATATCATAAGATACGAAGGATATGAAGAGAATTTACCACGACTAAGAAATTAGAAGACTGTAATTTTCAAGCAATGTTAAAGGGTCCCTTTGGTACTTAACACTATAACTAAAAGAGTTGTGGGATTTAATGTTGAATAAATCAATAATTGCAGCTCACCAACCAGCCGCAATAGGAACAGTAAAAAGACAGGCGCAATAGGAATAGTAAAAAGGAAGCCGCAATAGGAATAGTAAAAAGAAAAGCCGCAATAGGAATAGTGAAAAGAGCAGCCGTAATAGCAATAGTAAAAGATGGTGTTCACACCACCTTTTAAGTTTTATAAATACGGAGGGCTTCATCACTTTGCATCCCATTCTAAATCCTCTTCCTTTCAAAGAGAAAATTCAAGCCTAGAAATTCCTCTTAATATCCCACTCGTTTTCTCTTAAATTATTTAGAGAGAGTATTTTCTCCTATTTCAAGAGAGAGAGATTCATTTGTTCTCTCCTTGTATTAGAGAGAAGTGAGTTGTAATCTCTTATTCATAGTGAAATTCTTCACAGTCTTGTCCGTAGACATAGCTTAAGTTGGGTGAACCACGTTAATTCTTTTGTGTGCCTTATTTATTTCATTTTACCCAAATTTTCTCAGCTCGTATTTTAGCTGTATTTTCTCTTCCGCAAAGCCGATCTCATAATAATGATATCAGAGCCATTGGTTGGAGTACTATTCACGTATACAGCACTATTCACATATACAGTACTGTTCACGTATACAGTACTATTCACATATACGGTACTATTCATGTATAGTGAAACGGTGGTAACTGAATAAATCGTGGTGAACAAAAATGGCGGCAAAATTCGATATTGAGAAATTTAATGGGAATAATTTCTCTTTGTGGAAAATAAAGATAAAAGTAATCTTGAGAAAAGATAATTGCCTAGCAACAATTGAGGAAAGATCTGCTGAGATTACTGATGATAAAAGGTGGGATGAGATGGATAGTAATACTGTCGCTAACTTACATCTGGCACTAGCAGATGGAGTCTTGTCGAGCATTGAGGAGAAGAAGTCAGACAAGGAGATATGGGATACACTGACAAAGTTGTATTAGGCCAAGTCGCTTCACAACAAAATTTTCTTAAAGAGAAGGCTTTATGCCCTTCGGATGGCGAAATTAACAACGGTGACCGAGCATATCAACACCTTCAATACTTTATTCTCATAGCTCACAACAATGGAGTATAAAGTAGAGGATAATGAATGTGCAGAAATCTTACTTCAGAGTTTACCTGATTCGTATGATCAATTCATCATAAATGTGACTAGCAATACTACAACTCTAGTTTTTAACGATCTTACAGCTGCTATTCTTGAAGAAGAAAATCGGTGTAAGAACAAGGAAGACAGATTAGCAAGTTCACAGTAAGTAGAGGCTTTGACAATGAGAGAGAGATCAACGGAACGTGGCCCCAGTGGGAGTCAGAGTCATGGTAGATCAAAGTCAAGAAGTAAGAAGAATGTCAAGTGTTATAACTATGGCAAGAAAGGGCACGTCAAAAGGGAGTGTTGAAAACTCAAGAAGAATGGAGATTCCAGAAGGAAGGACCCCGAGTCATCAAATGCTCAGGGGAATGTTGCAAATACTTCAGATGATGGAGAAATCCTG
>JXTB01000019.1:1731582-1754715 GCA_002914805.1 Parasponia andersonii | reverse complement strand
GTCGGCTGGAAAGGAAGCGTTAGAGTATATTAATCAATAATTATTTTTAATGTGGCTACTATAGTACTATAGGTTACTTTAGAAGACTTTATTTAACTGGTTTTAATTATTAGGTGTAACGAAGCCAAAATGATTTTTTAAATATAAATGTTTATTAAAAAAGAAGCCAAAATGTTTACAACATATTTCTTTTCTTTGTTTTTTTGGAAGGGATGAATCATTTTTTTTCAAAAAGGTATATTATTATGTGTAAAGTGGGTGATGTATGAGGTGGCTACAACCACCATTTCGTATGAGATAATATTTAGGTGAGAATGAGTATTTTACTATTCTTATTTGGTATCATTTTAATACTTAGTAAAATAATGACTTCGGGGATCAAATTTTTTTAAGTAGAGATTATTTTAAAATTATTAAAATACGTAGATTTTAAAAGATCCTCAATATAAAACTCACCATAAAAAAAGAAACAAACAAAAATATGACATCCTAAGAATAATAGTAAATTATTTTTTTTATACTAAAAAATTTTATTATTTTATAAACAATTTAATTTTTTAACTATTTTTTAATTTTATTTTAATTTAAACATATTTTTATGCGCAACTAAACACAGTTATCTAACATCTCAGAAATCATAGATAAGAATACTAGGTGCAACTAAACACAATTATTCTGGATATCAGATAATCATATTATCATCTTTAATATATTATTTTATACCAAACGACCAAATCCGATATTGATCATATCTTTAGCCAAGTTTGACGATAACAACGCCACAAAAAATTAACGTCTTTGAGATATTGATGTTTCTTTTTCTGAAAACGATATGCACATGTCCTCTTTCCTCCGAAAAGGGATTAAGATGTTTTTTTTTTATAGCTAATGAAAATAATGTTATCTAAAGGTGTCTGTTAGCTAAGTTGAAGAAATTAAATGCTCACTTAATGTCGAATCGAATTAGGAGAACTTAACTTTAGTCCCTGTTTAGAACCTACGTACTTTTGGGGAGGAAAGAATTTTTTTTTTGGAAAGATTCTATTTTCTCTCATTTGAATTTTAGCCAAAAAAAAAAAAAAGGAAAACAAAGTTAATAGAAGTGGGAGGAAATTCTAGTCTAATTTTAGAAGACTTAAAATTATCATGAAAAAGAAAGATGAAAGTTTCAAAAGTAAAATTAAAAAACTTTAGGCAAGTTTTTTTAAATTGATTCTTCTTTTTCTCTGTCTTTTCCCTTGCTAATTTTTCTTTTCCCTTGTCAAAATTTAGGTTCCAAACAAAGTAGTGAGCACATGGATTAGGACTCACTGAACCCATATTGCTGATAAATACTTATATAATAAAAAATGCTAATATAATAGGACAGAACTATTTTTTTTCTGTACAGTTCCGTAACTATTACAGGCTCTACACGACCAATTAAATCATATAATTAAATACATCTTCAACACAACATAAATTATCAATTAAAAAGATCTTGTAGACCTAGCTATCAAAGCATAAAAGCCACGGTCTTCCAGAAAATAGATTCCTATTTGTGATTCTGTGAAGATCAAGGTGTAATTCATGAATGGAACAATCTCCGTTTCATTTAACGTTTCAACTAGGATATTTTCTCTATTTTCTGGTTGGTTTATTTTTCTCGTAGTAGGTGGTGATATTTACTCTGTCTAACCCTTAGACTAGTCCACACGGCACACATTCATCTAACCAAAACATTATTTGAGTTAATTGTACAAACTATCTTTGAAAAAAAAGTTTATATAAAGTCAGAAACATTTTTTTTTTTTAAATACAGAAACGTTTTTTTGATCTCATTGATTAATTTTCATCATCTAACCAATACAATCAATATTTAGACTAAATACGAATACAACAAATATTTGTGCATGAAATTTATATATTTAGTTTATCCATTAAAAACCAAAACAATAATAGTAAACAGTAGGATTCCAATTTTAGGTGAGAGTGTATACAGTTAAACTACTGCTATTCACACAAACCTTAGATATTTTTAGTTTTTTTAATAAAAAAAATCTCTTTCTCCTTCTCGGCTATCACGATCGCCATGGCTGCCACAAAACTTATAATTCTGAAAGCATTTGATTTTAATGTCCGTTTCCCTTTGCTCCCTTAATATTCAATATCATCTATCTATAAAAGTTAATAATTGCTAATATCTTCATTCCTATACGTATTTATAAATTTATAAAAAAAAATCTAATATAAACGAAAAAGAAAAAAAAGTCCGTTGTTCTCAATTTTCATTAAGGAGTGATTCCTTGAAAGCTTCTACGAGTGAAAAAAAAAAAAAAAAATCAAACGGTGAGTTATAGATTTCATCTTCAAGTGGTGTAACTTTTTTTTTTTTTTTTAAAAGTCCCTTTTCCTTTCTTCATTCTTTGGTAATGATTTAACGAAAATAAAAGAGATAAATTCCTGAAAACCTCTGATGGAAATTGAAGATCCCTCTCTTGTTTCTTTTCATTTAATTCAAGCAAAACCCATTAAACAACTTAAACTGAATCAAAATAATTGCTCAAATCGACTTCTAATGTCACTATTTTGCATATAAAAACAAACTCATCTCCTCTGACACAACAATCGACAATCAGAAGTAATTAAAACAACCATTTCATCATTTTTGAGATCTCTAATTGCCTTAAGCTTTCTGAAAATTCTCACACTACAGCATCTTCATTGGTAACTAATTTTAGGCTTCAAAACATACTATGTAAAAAACTACTCACCTTTGGTGTATGTTGACTCAATCGTTTATTATTGTTAATTATTATTATTATTATTATTATTATTTTCGGGGTTTGAGCATTCTTTTTGTTACTCTTAACCAAATAAGAGTGATTTATATGATGAGTGTGCTGAGTGTTCTTTTCAACGGTTAGATATTGGTCAAAGGTTTATTATTTTGGATTCCGAGGACAAACATTAGGGTCCTATTCTGGCTTCTCTCAAAAAGATATTGCAATTTAGAAAACTTTCATTGACAATGTCCGCAGTCCATACCGATATGTGAAGTCGTGGTTACTATAAAAGATTTAGAAATTGGGAATAATATGGCACTAGATTTCATTAACCTCGATCAAATATATACAGACTAAGAAGAGTCAACTAGTGTCTAGTACAATGAATTGGTCGGATTCTTAAATCAATTTAATATACCTAGCTAAAATGAGGAAATAATTATTTTATTACTGACAAATTAAACACACAATATAAGAAAAAGATTTGTATCTTTAATAGTCACATGTTTAACGTGATTGATAATCACGTTCCATTTGTAGATGTTTAAAGAAAGTC
Organism: Parasponia andersonii; assembly: GCA_002914805.1. Classification (NCBI taxonomy): domain Eukaryota; kingdom Viridiplantae; phylum Streptophyta; class Magnoliopsida; order Rosales; family Cannabaceae; genus Trema; species Trema andersonii. The sequence continues at coordinate 1,751,394 of JXTB01000019.1, read as the reverse complement.
CTTTTAAAAGAAAGAAAAACAACTATATGTGAAGTAAAATATAAGAGTATTTATAAGAAATATTATTTTTTTTCTAAATTAATTTAAAAAATGGCCCCTTTTTAAAACCTATTAATGAAAAGTTGTTTTATAATTTTGTTTTGATATATGACCATTTTTTAGTTGAACTAATTTTTTTTTTAAAAAAATCAATATATTTTGATAGATCAAAATATAAAAAACAGTCATTTTTCAAGTAAGTTTTGAAATTTGATCATTGTTTAACAGTTTTTGAAAAACTGCTATTTTCCAAACAGTGATCTAAAATTCGGCCATGCTTAAAAGTCCTAAATATAATTAAGAAAAAAAGCTATCATGAAATCAAGGTCTTATAGCAAAATGACCAAAATTTGGGCTCAATTTTAGTAAATATCTGTCTTTTTCGAATGTTATAGTAAAATATCTGATATATCTATTTATATACCAAATGTAAAATATTAATACCACTCAGTACATTAGTTGAAATTGGTAGATAAGTAGATAAATAGATAAATATATATACTTGAATATTTAACTATAAAATTTAAAAAGTAGATATTTACTTAATCAAATTTAAAATACTGGTCATCTACTGAATTTCTCTTTTAGGCTATGTTTGGTAGGAACGAAAAGGGAGAGAAAAGAAAAGTTTTGATAAAAAAGTAGAGGAAAATTAATATTTTGTTTATTTGGTAAAACGGAAAATGTGAGAGAAAAAAATGGTGGAAACTACTCAAATATTTTCTTCCCAAAAGTGGGGAGAAAATGAGGAAGAAAATTTTTTTACTCATGTTTTAACGTGAATTTATCAAATTAGGCTTGTACACTACTTTTAAAATTTTAATAAAAAGGGCAAAACAGTCATTTTAAAACATACTAATTTTCTTTCCATCATATATACCAAATAATAATAGAGAAAAGATACTTCTTTTTCCATCATACACATTTTCTTTCCCTTCTAATTTTTTTTTCCCCTCCTACTTTCTTTACTCTCTACCAAACATAGTCTTAATGTATGGGCCTTAGGCCTTTCCTAATTCTGAGCCCCTATTGTCGAACAATTCCTCTCAAGCTTTCAATTTTTTTATTTTTTAAAAAATAGAAACTATGATATTGCTTTGAGATCTTTTTGTTTTATTTTGTTTTACTTTTTGTAATAGGATTTTTTTTCGAGGTATTTCTAATATAGGATTTTTACCTACGTATACAACCCTAAATTTTTAAATTTGAAAAAAAATTCTTTGAATTGAGAGTTCGGATCCCATAGAAAGACCATAAAACCTTTGAATTAAAAATATAAAAACATTTACTGAGACTGGGAAAAATAAAAAAATCATACCAAGTGCCAAAATTTATTCTTAGTAAACAGTTGGTCAGTTTCCAAACACAAAAATGATCGAATTATTCCTAATATCAAACAACCTCTCCAACCCCTTTAATTTGGACTAAACCCAAGGAAAGACACTATATAAAATTTGCTTGTCACATTATATCCTTAGATATCTGATCATATGGATATTTAGTCAACTGTCTATTCTTTGTTTATTTTGATTAGTTGTGATGGCTACTTGAGAATCTTGTGGCTTTTCTTTCTTTTTTTTTTTTTTTTTTTTTTTTGAAATGATGTCTGTTGACAATTCTAAAGTAGTTTCAAAGTTTGTTTTGCCCTCCGTAAGGCCTATATTAAAGAAGATGAGACTTGTGCTTCCCCATTAATCTTATAACAATATCAATACTCATAGAATTCCAATAATCAGAAGATATGGCATCCAAAGATATTTGGGTGGACAAGTACCGTTACCTCTTGAATGGAGATGGTGAGAAGGACACCAAGTGGAAATTTGGTGCTCCTCCTAACTATGATGTTGTAAATGAACTTTTTGAAGAAGGCAGAACTAAGGTATCTATCTCTATTTTGATCATCTCTAAATATATAAATTGGACAATTTTTGTGGATAGATCGGTTATATATGTAGAGATACTCAACTGGCAAACTGTTGAATAGTATATGTTCATGAACCGTCAAAATTTTACGAGATTCTATTATATCAACATATTGTTTGATTTCTTTATGATTTAACATTTTGAAGCATGCATTATATTCTTATATTTAGTACATCCATTAACAATATTTTTCAGGCGATAAATGTTTTGTTTTGATTTTTGTTTTCTTAATTCGGGGTAGTTTTGTGTATCTTAATTTGATATGATTGCGACATCTGAAAATTTTGAATTGATCCATTTGTGGTAGATATGGCCTGAAGGGTCACTTGGAGAACAAGTGCAGAACCTTGTGAAGTCATGGGAAATGGAGATTTTCCACAAGGTTGATGTCAATGACTACAAGACGCTGGATCCAAAGAAATACACTTTCAGCCTAAATGGTTAGTATATAACTAGGGGAGCAATTCTTTGGTAGCGTATATTAAAAAATTAATAACATATATATAGATCGAGTAGTGAATGTCTATATATATAATAACCGCAACGTGTATATATTGTATATATCGAATTTGATTGATATTAAAATGATGTGACGGAAACATGCATGTTATATTTTGTTGTTAAGAAAATTGAGCATGATTTATAGGAAGGGAACCTATAACCTTGGAAGAAATAGGCAAGAGGTTTGGGGGAGGCTATATCCCTTTGTTACAAACGTCTATGCCTGAAGATTTGAGAGGATATGACCCATATAAGGAGACAAGGGAATCATCTCACAAGGCTTTTACGACGACGTTTCCACGTGGGTTTGCATTGGAAGTTTTAGAAGTCTACTCTGGGCCACCTGTGATTATTTACAAGTTCAGGCACTGGGGTTTCATGGAGGGTCCTTTCCAAGGCCATGCCCCTACCGGAGAAAAGGTTCAATTCTATGGAATGGCCATTTTTAAAGTACGTACATTCTTTTCTTTCTTTTTCTTTCCTCCCCTCCCCCCCAGATCAACTCTTTTATATTCTTTTTACCTTAAAAAATTCTCATTTTTCTTGTGAAATTGCACAGTTAATTCACCCATTATTTTTCACTCCATAGGTTGAATAGTAGGTATAGTCCGATTAATTTTATATATTAATTTTTCTTAGTCTTCAGTGCTGTCGTGTGCCACTTAAATATTTAAATTGTTGAATATATATATATATATATACACACTATACAGCAGCTACTAGCTAGATAACACATTACATGGCAGGTGATCAAATTACACGTTTATTTATTTATTTTTTTGTGACAAATGCATAATAACCACATCAGAGTGTGGTGATAAATTTACTTTCTTACAATTAAGATGAATTAAAAAAAAATCATTTAGTTTGCTTGGTAGGAGCAAAAAAAAAAAAAAAAAGAAAAAAGAAAGAAATAAATAACAAGGAGGACGAGAGACATAATTAGGAATAGAAGATAATGAGGTAGGAAAAGACCTTACTCTTATTATGTTTGAGACGAGAAGAATTCGAACAAAACTTATAAAGTGGGAAAGAAGCATAGATTTTACTTGTACAATACAATTATAATTTTATTTACAATTTGTATGTATGTACGTTGTCTGTAAGTAACTTTTATTTTTTTGGTCATCTTACTTGATCATATAATACTATTTCCTCTCCTTTTCCTTAATTTTTCGAATCTAGCAAGGACATAAAATGTAGTTTAATGTTATTTTAAATCATTACCCAAATTCCCTGTTGTAATCCTTTCAATCAAACAATTTTACATTTCAAAATCCATACACTAATCCTCCTACCTATCTCTTTGGTTCCAGTTCACCCTCCTAACATACATGACATTAGACGATGTTGCAGACATGAAAAGAAATGAGAAGAAAGAGAATAAAAAAGATTAAAAAAGGGGGAAAAATATGACGAAGTCTATAGTTTGGTAGAAGAAAAAAAAAGTTAAAAAATATAAGTCCCTGTTAACCAAACTAAAATATTCTTTTAAAAATAAGGCTTTGACTTACTAGACCACCCTAATACGCTACACATTAAGAACTAGAAATAATATATAGAAGAAAATTTTCCTACTTATCCTTAGTTTTTATTTAATTCTTCTAATTCATCTATCCTCTCATTTTCTTTCATGTGATGTACGTAAGCTTTAACTATCACACTTTTATTGGACCAAAAATACAAAAAATAATGAACTTTTGATTTTAATTTATAAAACAGAGTTTTTATCACAATGTGTTTATGGTCTCTTTTTTTTTCTTTAATTTCTTTTTTTTTTTTTGTGAAAAATAGATGGATGAGCACTATAAAGTGGTGAGCGTCGAGTTCTTTTATGACCCCGGAGAACTAATAGGAGGACTTCTTAAAGGCGCAAAACTGGACACATATGATCATGAAGCATTCAAGGCTGGTTCTAGTTGCCCTGTTCTCAGGAATACAGGATAGAAATATTTGTAATTCTCTGTCCAAATTTTGGAGTTGGGATCAATAAATCTTAAGACGTATCTTTGTGTGTGATCTTTTCTTTTTTTTTTTTTTTTTTTTTTTTCTGTCTTTCCTGAATGTGTAGTATTGCATAGAATAAATTTGAACATTTTGTAGTTTTAATATGATTATTTATGTTGATTTATAATTATTGAAGTTAGGTTTAAAGATTCAAGCATGAGCTTTGTTATCTATTATTTAAATTTTGCACGAAAGTCACCCAATATTTATGTATATATAACTATATCTCCACAATTTATTCTACAAGGTTAGGAACCTATGGTTCATATGCTTAATATATGCTACATCTTTTTATCATTACAAAAGTTTAACAAGCTTTGTGAACTCACACGCACCTCTCTCTCTCTCTATATATATGCACCAATTTAGTAAGTATTTTTTTTTTATCTATTCATAGGTATTATTTTTTCTAATAAAAATTTATCATTCACGTATTTTCATAATAAAATGTAAAGAAAAAAGTCAATAAATAATTAATATTTTTTTTCTTTTTTATTTTCTAATTATTCAAATTATGATAATGGTCGTTAGATCAATGATCCCATGATTAAAAAAAATACATATGGATAGGTAAAAAAAAAAAACTATTAGATTGGTAACTATAACATCAATCTCATAAATATTTTTTTACTTATCCATAGGTATTGCAGAATTAAAATTCATTATGCACGTTTTTTCATAGTAATAATTAGAGGGAGAAAAGTATTAAATAGTATGTATTTATTTTTATTCTTCTTTCTTCCAACTACTCAAATTATTGTAGCTATTAGATTACGATCCAATAGTTTCAAAAAAAATACTTATATATAGATCAAAAAAATACCTATTAGATTGAGAACCATATATATATTGTCACGATCCAAACTTTGGGCCGGTGGTAGAAAGAGAATTTTACAGATAGAAATTCAATAGTTGTTTTTGAAAAATTTATAAAAATAATTTCAAAAGTAAAATTCTCACAATTTTGTAAAAACTGTTAGATATAGATTGAAAATAAAATTTATAAAACAAACCAAGTATCATCATCAACATTTTCACATTCCAGACATAAAAGTTTAATAAACCAAATCTGTGAAACGGATCCTTAAGTTTATTACAAACCAAGAAAGTAAATAGAGTTATTTTATATTGTTATCCATTATTCAAGAAGGTAACAAGTTCCTCATTACCCCGCTCCTGAATTCCCAAGATCACACTGAGCATTACTGAGTAGAAAAATAAAGGATGAGCATTCACATACTTAGTAGGAATTCAATTACCTTTTTGAATGAATGCACTTTCTTAAATCTGCATAGTTAGTACCTTTCAAATCTATTTATAAATCAAGTTTATAAATAATTGAAATCCAAAATAATCGTAGATTCAAAACCCAAACCAAATTTATATCATTATACATATCATATATTAATAAGATATAAGAGTGAGATCTAATCCTCTTATCATGGCCTTATAATACTTCTGTAGTAGAGGTACCCAACATCCTGATACTACACGAAGGTGTATTAGAAAAAATCCTATACAAAAGCCTAGGTATCTCACCTAATACTGCAGTAACTCGTCAGTGATCTAAAGTGCCGCGATGCAATAATGGAACTCAAATATGTGATTCTATAATATGTACAACATGTGATACTTTATAGTAAAAATGCATCCAAGAATCAAATCATACTTTAAAATCTAACTTGGAATTATTCTGAGATTTACTGTAACATGGGTAGCACATCACTAATCCATAATCACAATGTAAAAATATGTATAAAAATCCATATAGTTCAATCCTAGTATAATTCAATAAGTGTTAACAATTGGTCAAATTATCGTAAAATCACAATTTTTCATAAATAAGTTTTAATATAATAATAAATCAAAACAGATATAAAATCAGGTAATTGAACCTCTACCTCGAGATGATAGATATACTAAGCTAATTATACTCGAAAAATCCCCCATTAGTTACTTAGGTACTCAGTTGGTCCTTTCAGGATCTCAGTAAGCTCACCTGAAAAAAGAACTTTTCCAACGAAATGTCAAATTGAGAAATAAAGGTCAACACTGAATTTAGAGCATTCGAAAATGCTAAGTTAATCATATAATTCATCAAAAGTGGGTGCCAGAATAGGACTCATCTCGTGGCATGTAAAATGACACTATTCATGAGCCTCGTGTCTCGATTTTCATGTTACATCGAAACATAGTCATATTTTATATCAAAGTTCGTCTCTCGGCCTTACCGAGTCTAAATTCGAAATCTAAACTCAGTTTTGAGATCCCGAGCCTTAAATGGGCTTCAAAATCTGATACTTACAAAAATGCTCATCTTTGAATTTTTTTTTCCAAAAAATGTCCACTTTTCAGTTTGAAAATTAACGCATTTTTGGATACCGTTTTAACGTCTAATAACTATACTTATTCATGATTTTAACCTCTCTTTCACCTCAAAAAATTATCTTGGATCAAATAATTACCTAATAAAATAATTTTTTAAAAAAATCACTTTTTAGAAATATTGGAAAAATGGCCAGAACTATCGAAATCTTATCAATGGCGAGATGGCGACCGAGACCGATTGGAAAATGACGACGATGATGAGACTAAGTTAACCGTACTAATGGTATTGTGAAACGATATCAGATAGAGGAGTTATGGCTGGAAAGCCACATAGTTGTCGAAATTAGGGTTGTCAATTTGCCCCATAGGGTCGGGTCCCTGCGGGCCTCGTCCCCTAATGGGGTGAGTTCAGGGGGGATTATTCGAGGACGGGGTATGTATTTACATACCCAAGTTGGGGTCTGAACGGGGTCAGGGGAGGCATTTCCTGCCTTGATATACTTATTACATTATTTTTTAAAACAAATTATATATATATAAATATAACAAAAATAAATTATGCATATATATATATATATAAACATAGCACAAATTACATTATGATATTTATAGTATTTTTCTAGATTTTGGGCTTGTTTTTTTTCTTAGTGTTTTGTGTGTTTTTTTATTCGAATAATATTAGAGTAAAGCTTTTATCTCTATAATATATATATATATATATATATATATATATATATTAACTCTATGATTTTTTTTAAAAGCACTTTATGACGTTGAGTGAAGAGATAAATTGAAATTTCGTATCTATGAGTAAATGTGACTAAGGTGTCTTTTTTTAATTGTTATGTTTATCAGGCAAGGATTCTCCGGGGTTAGGGATGGAAGTGATAATGAAATCTAGGGTTAGGGATTGGGGCGGAGGGGGCATTCCCCGGCCCGCCCTGCCCCATTTACATCCTTAGTCAGAATCTTCGGTGACCCAAATATCCAGCAAGGGGCCGCGAAACAAGGTGGCAGTGGTGGATACTACTTCGTCGGCAGTTTCTCCTTCTTGCGAGGCACTGGTTCGGATGCGCATGAACAGTAATCGATTAGGAGGATTTTCAAAAATGTTGGGGTTTCGGGGAAGAATGAGGTATTTTTTAGGGATTTAAATGTAAATTTGGAAACTGTAGCCCACATGTTAGCCACAGCATGTGTGGGGCATTGTTTTTTTAATTGTATTTTGGCCAAAATTTCAAAAGATTATATCATTTACACCCTTAGATATTTACGTTTTAGTCCCTGATATTCAATTTCTTTTACACTTAAGTCCTAATGAACTAGACTTATTTTGGTCCAGATTCAACTTAAATACTTTAATTTAAATATATAAGATATTTTAATTAAATAATCTAAAAAATAAAAATTACCCAATTGCCATTGTATTAAAATTACCCTTTTGCCCTTTAAATAAACCAAATTTTACACATATATATACATATATATATATATATATATATATCAATATTTACATGAAAACAAAATTGAGGATGAAAGAAGCTTAATATAATTACATTAAACAAATTAAACGCTGTAGTCTTCACAATTCTGCTTTGTTTATGTACATACATATATATATATATATATATATATATGTTGTGTCTTAAGAGGACTTTAACGTGTCCAAGCCATACAATCTCTGCAAAATCAAGAACATCAAGATTAAAATTAAAAACGTAGATGAGAACATGACACATGTGATATAATTAACTTCAACATAATTAAGAGCTAATTACCAGAACAGAATGGATCTCTTCAAGAAATGGAACAAGCAATACAATCAAAGTCTGCATTTCCTCCTTAAGATTCTCATAATTTTTATCCTTGGCCAATAGAAGGCTAATGAAAGTTTGAAGATCAGGTACCAATTTTAGAGCTACCTACAGATAATTTTCTGTCTTTTTAGTTCAAGGAAAGTACACGAAAAATTAAATAATCAGAAATATATAGTCAGAAAAAAAAGAAGTGTGAATTACTCTATAGGCAGCAGAGGAAATCCATCTGTGCCATGGCTTCAAAGTGATTGTATAAGCCTCTTCCACTGCTTGTTCCATGCTCATCTGCCCTGGATCTTTTGCTAACGTTTGCAATAAAGCGACGACAAAATCCAGTGACCTAATGGTTAGAGTAAAAATTAACTTGTTATTGGTGTCATTTCAACAAATGTTTCTAAAGACATAATTCGTCGTGGGTAATGGAAAAACAAAACTGTTAAAAGACACAGCAATGAAACTCAAGTTTGGTTGGTTTTCAATGACTTGTTGCAACGACACAAAAAATTCCGTGGTTACAACATGTAAAACAAATGTTTGTCAACAATGCCATCTTGTCGAAAATGGTTGAAGATGAATTTTGGATGATGAAAATATTGTGACTGAAAATTTAACAAGTTACTTGATCCTTATGTTTTAGTTATGCAAAATCTGGTATAAATATATTATTCCCTCTTCTTCTAATAAATTCTCCGTCTTTGGAGGTTTTTACAAATTTTTTTTGCGGGATCATATTTGCATAGTGCTCTGCGGGTCCATTTACAACTTTTTTAACGTTACTCAATTTTCCGTAGATAATAAAAAGCTCTGTAACTACCCACCTCAATTAAGTATTGACTGTATATTGTTATTAGTCCAGTTATAGGAGTCGAACTTTATTTTATATGCAAAAAGTAAACGAAAGACTTTTTGTTTTTATTAGTGGGGATGACATTAGTTGGAGAATTAATGAATCATGTTTTTTGTTTTTTGTTTTTTTTTTAACCTTTAATATATGATATGTATATCTAATTAGTTATTATTATTAATACATTACTAAAAGAAAAATGAAGCCAAAACGCAAAGCTCAGATGTCTTAATCTGTCCATAAATATATTAATTAAATACCTGGTTAGCCAAACAAAGGCTTTACTGCAGCTGGCACCCTTTCTTGCTACTCCTTTGCTGACCTCTTTCTTGACCATTTCAACCATGTTTGAATATACTGAAGGATCAGATTCATGAAGCATTTCCAATCTCTTCGCACACAGTTAAAAAAAAAAAAAACACTATCAAATATGTATATATCTATTTGTATATAGTACATATCTATAATACAGGGGCTGAATATACGGGAAAGTTTGTGGTAAGGTATCACTATACATAATTTTGAATCATCAAATTTTTATCAGATTCTATTATATTTACATACTGCTTAATTCTGTTACGATTTTGACATAATCTGAAATTCAGAAACGTGCATACGATTTTGCAGTGTATTAATTTGGAATTGTCTTTACCTGAATATTTTCATGAACATCTTGCCTCAAAACAGTCATAGTTGGTCCAATCTTATCTGCAAAAGGAGGACCAAGAAATGTTCATATAGGAGAAAGAAAATAAGAGTAGTGTTTGGGAGAAGAGAAAGTGATTAGAAAGAAACTAAGTGATTAATCAATTACCAAGAACTTGAAGAACCAAGTTATTGCAAAGAGAAAGAAAAGGCTTGGTGGGAATATGAAGCATAGGATCATCATCATGATGATCACGAGCATGATCGTTGATATGATCATGGTCATTACCATTTTCCATTTTCACCACTAGGGCTCTTGGAGGTGGTTTATTGAGCGCTTTGACCATCATGGAGAGTTCTTCAATGGCGGACCTAATCTCTGACGAAGATGATGCTTTATAATCTGATGACCTTACCTTGTTCTCCATTTTCCTTTCTTTACATCCTTGTACTACTTCTTCCTCTCCAAAGTTCTAGCTTAGATTCTCTATATATTCTGTGAAATTAATTCACTACTCTTGGATATTGAGATGACTTTTATATTAGATAGATGATGCTTATTCCGTAAGTGGCCCCCACAATCCCATGCTCAAGCTCACACTTTTATTTTTAGCTACTCTTTTAATTAATTTTTCTTCGCTCTTTTGGCTCTGAGTATTGACAATGACATTAACTTTGACTTCAAATTATTTTTCTAATCTTTTAATTATAGCTTTATTTTTGGGAGATGATTAGCTTCCTTTTTTCTAAATGCAAAGGGAGACAAAAAAAAGGCTATTTTGAGCTTAGCATGTATTTTTTCCCCCCCAAAGGAATTGGCTTTGGAATTATTAGTTACACTATTGTTCCATATAAATTCATCTAATCGGTTTTATTTTCTTCCCCTTTCTTTTTATTGTGATCATTTCTCAATGCTCTAGAGGCCAGGGCCTCATGATTAGGTCCTAATATGTATATATTTTGCCTTTTTGCGTGTGCAGGGAGGGCAGTTTGAACCTATAGTTGCCTCGCAGTCATGAAGTAATATTTGATTTTTTGCGTCACTGTATTTTATGAGTAAAAAACAAGAATATATATATATATATATATTTATATATATATATATATATTCAAACGTACAAAAGAAATCGCCAAAACTGAGGGAGTATATAATATTCACATCATTAGATTAATTCATTCATCTTTTTACTTGTGATTATTCTATTCTCATTATTATTTACTTAGAAGACTCTGGCCAGTTGCACCTGATCAAAATTGAGGTTATCATTAATCTTCTCCATCTCAAAAAAAAAAAAAGAAAAAAAAATCCAATTGGTCTATAGTTTGATGTTCTTAGAGGTTGCGTTCATTCATCAAGTGAATAGACCGATATATCTTCTAATTAATTCTAGAAATTTTAGTTCATTTAACAATATTTAATCAGAATGACCAAAAAAAATATTTAATTAAACACTTGTGGCTCTATAAATGATTAGAGTAATTTTTCCTTTTGACAGATCGAATGTAGACTTTGGAATCTTGTTAACATCAACTTAATAATGAATTAAAGTACTGAAGGCATTTGGATATTCACATAAAATATATCTTCAACTCTTTTTATTTATACAAAAATAAAAAAAAAAAGTCCGAAGAAAAAAGAAATGAAAGAAAAAGATAAAGAATAACTTCTTTGGCTAAATTATGACTTTCTTTATAACTGTCATAGACAGATTTTTCCCGTAAGCTGGTCATCAGCGATGCAACTCCGAAAGCAACATTACTCGGTTTGTATTTATTAATTTCATGTATATATTTAACCTCATATGTGGGTATATATAAGTCACATCTAAACAACCTCGACCAACTATATACAATCCCCTTAACCAGTATTGATCACTAGACAAATACTTTAGATTATTATTCGTCCAATAAAAATGGAATCCTTGTAATTTTATTTTGATTCATTCTAATATTAATGCTGGAATTCAAATAATTTTCATATGTCTTACTAGGTAAAACTACATCGAAATTGGAAAGATTTTTTTAGTACTAATTATGATTAATATGTGCTAATTATGCCTGCTCGTTAAGCAGCCTGATTTCTACCCATATGCAACATTATTGAATTAACTAAATTCACTATCATGCACATATGATCTACATGCATATGTTTACAAATCCATAATATATAGTGAGGAAAGGCAATGAGGATGGCAAGGAAAGGGAACGAGGAAGGCGAAAAAACTTTTATTTTTTAAGTGTTGATATACCAATTAGTTTCATAGAAAAAGGAATCATAACTTTCCCCTTTCATTATTTCTTATTCTATTTTATTCCTTTTCTAATCATTCTTTTTACAAATTAGTAAACATAGCCTATAATAATTATAGGTTAGAAAACACGAGAAATTTATAAAGATTCACGAAGACAAACTTCTTTTTTTTTCCCTCTTCTTGGAAACATATTTACGTGTATACTTATGTGTATCCTTTTTTATACAGTCAAATATTAATTCCCGTTCACAATAATATTAGAATTCATAAATAGCCCAAAAAAAAAAACAATGTTATAGAAAAGTACAGTTAATTTAAACTTTACAATTTTGTCATTTGTTCTTTAAAGTATTAAAAAGATTTTAGTTTAGTGATGTTTATTATATATTTTATTTTCTTCTTGCACAATGAATGTAATATATATATATATATATATATATATATATATATATTTCTATTGTATTTATTTCATATCCACAAACGTAGGCCAACACTATAGAGAGATTTGAAAAAAAAAAAAAAAGACTGTTAAAAATAAGATCATGTATACATGTGGCTGATTAGTTGAGCAAAAATATGCAAAACAGTGGATAAAAATATATTGTAGAACCTTTTAAAATATGATATTTGATTCAAATTAATAAAACAGAATGTACCATATGTACTACATCTGTTACGAATCAATAAAAATATATAGTAAAATAATAATTAAAATACATAGAACTTTTTAATAGTTTCAGGATTAAGGGACAAAATTTGAAATTTTAAAACAAAAAGTGAGACTTTTTTCATAATTCAAAAACCGATAGAATCAGTATTTCCTTTAAGCTAATTAGTGGTTTCTTTTTCGCGAACAAATTTGACTTTTAGCTTAGTTTTTGTATGTGTAAAACATGTGAAGTGGCTTCCTTCATCCTTTGAGTAACCAAAGGATTTAAAAGAAATTAAAAGAGACAAGTCCCATCGAAGACAATTTTTTCCCCTTTGCCTCTTCTTTTTCTTTTTGCTTTTGTTTTTGTTTTGTTTTGATTTGTTTATTTTTTGAAGAGTACTAAATACACATTACTATCTAATCTCACCGTCTAATACACAGTTTTTATTATCCAGTTTAATATTTTAATATACACGTGAATTCTATAATAATTTATTATATTTCGTGTCAAATAGTGAGATAAGTAGAATATAAAAAAGAATGTAAGACAAAGTGCAACCAGCATTCTTCTTAATTTTTTTCTCCATCTTTTCTCCCTTTTGAGTAAAATGGAAGCCATGTTTCTTTAAAAGAAAATAAAAGAAAAGAAAATTGAAGCCATGACATATATACATTGTAAGAAAAGCTATAGTTACAATTAACAAAGACAAAGCATGATTCATGCTGGGACAATTAATTTGCTCTTAGGGGTGCCAAAATATATATATATATATATATATATATCTTTATTGCATATACAGCCCGTTATATAAGTAGCAAATATATAAGTCTTATATGCATGACATCAGCCTTTGAAAAACTTGATCCGAACTTCTATTTTTATTTATTTTTTTATTTTTCGCGTTTGCTAGTTACTTTGGAGAATTACTTACAAGCATTTGCTTTTGTTTTCAAAAAACATTTTGGTTGAAACCAGCAAGCCACTGGTAATCAGGAATACTAGTACCATTTCCGAGTTCTAATACTTCCATTTTTTTTTTTTTTTTTTTGAGAACGGAGTTCTTATACTTTTAAGTGTGCTTCTGTTTGAGAAATCATTGTAAAGTTAATCCTTATCTTTTTGTGCCACTGACAACAAAGAATAAATGAAAGCAGTCCCGAAATAGACACACGACAACGTGGCAACCTTGTTCCGTTTCTTTTTTCTTTTTTGTTTTCAAATTAGTCACACACATTAATATATCCATGTAATGTGGGGTCAACTCCAAAATAGAAGTTTGGGATATGTTGGACGCGTGCAACTCATTAATATGCACTTAACAATGTTACATGTGACTTTAAGTATGTCTAATTTTGTCCAAAATTTAGGTCATTGACAGAGGGTTGATTGTAATGATTTTTATAAATTTATTGATTTGATTGCTAATTCGAATATAGCGATATTCATAATCAGATTATTCAAATAAAGATTTTACTAGATTTTGAAAGAGATATATACAAATTCAATTTCGTATTCAATATAATTTTTTTAATATTTAAAAAGATTCTTTCTGTAACAGAAATCCTATCTTATTATGTATATTAAGAAAATAACTCTGTTATATAATGGATATAAGCATTTTGTTTCAAAAATCGAACAACTCTAAAAATCGTTCGTGTTCTTTATTATATTAATTATTCTTTTTACTATTTTTTATTTCTTAGAAATATCATCAATTTTGTTATACCAACTTTTCCTTCTTATAACACTAATTATTTTTAAGGATCACATTACAAATTGACGATAAATTTAGGAGGTGAACAGATATTGATTCTATTTCCTGTCCATTTTTCTATCCAACAAACAAGACAAGGACACCTCATTAAAATTATTTTGCCTCACATGCCATCCGTCTTACAAGTTTACTGAGACAGGAACTTTTTTTCACCTTTAAAAAAAGAACCAAAATAAAAATAAAAAGAGAAAAGAGCAATTTATGTTGCATGCACTGTTTCCCTACGTATTATCTTCTTCTTCTCCTCCTAATATCGTTACGAAATCTTTCGTAACTTAATAGCATCCACCATCAAAAAGACACCAATAGTGAAAATATTCAGCAGAGAAAACATAACCATAATAAAACTTAACCAACTTTTAAAAAGCAATTGAACAAAGCAATATGATAAATCCATAGATAAACAATACAAAACCAACCTTCCAGATTCCATTAGAAACTTCTCTATAGATCCTCTCGAAAAAGAAAGAACAAAGTCCCAGTAGATGAAAAAAAAAAAACCATAATTGATAACTCTATGAAAATCTTATTAATTCATTATGGTTTTGAGTATTTTTTAGTATAATTTTTAGAAGTAATTTAGGTTATTCTATTTTTAAGTATTTAGATTTAGTTTACTTATTTAATTTAATTTAGTTTAGTTTAGGATAATTTAGTTTTATTTAATTAAATTCGGATTAAAGTTTTATTTGATTTAGGTTATGATTTATGTTTATTTAAAATTTGAATTTAATTTAGTTTTAATTTAGATTAAACAAAAGAAAAAGGAAAAGGCAAAAAAATCGGAATTGAGATGCTACAGTCTCCCGCGGGTGGAAGAGGACTTTAGGTGTCGTTTCCATCCTCGGATCGAGCATCCAGGTATTCAGATGGGCGCATGACTTACACACGGGGTAGCAAGCGAATGGAGCAGCAGAGGACAGCTGGGGCCCACATATCTCAGTTTCCTTCAGGCCGGTCTATCCCTTGGCTCCATGAGAGTCGTGCACTTGGTTGTTTGTCCATACAAGTGCCGCCACATCACCTTAAAAGTCAATATTTTCTAATATCCAATCAAACGCGAGCTTCGTGTTAAGCTCATCTGTTACAGCTGCATCAGATTATGGCCCAAGGCTGAAAATGTGAGGAAGAGAGAGAAAAAAAAATAAAGATAATTGTGAAATATTGACACATTACATGACCAACAAATTATATTTTTGGAAATATGGAAATTTGTACGACACTCTAATATCAACTATAAATAGCTAGAATGCGTAGACCAAAGATACACTAATTTTACACTAATTTTGAGAGAAAAAATTTCATTTTTTCTAGAGAGTGTGTGAGAAGAGTTCAAAGTTATACTAATATTAAGAGACGCTAGAGAGATGATCTTAGTTGTGTAGTTTTTCTATTTTCTAGCTATGATTATTGATAGTGCTTTAACGTTTATATATTTGGTTTGTTAAGTTCTTCAATATTTTTAATTCAAGTTATTATTATTCTCTTGTTTCTCATATAAATTCAGTCATGTTTTCTTTATGTGGTGGTTTAAACTATATTAGAATTATATTTATTTTATTAGTTGATCTTTTACTGCAGCATTGTCCCAATGATATATTGTCGATCTTAGATAACTAATAAGATAAATAATTTTGGTATTAATTGGATGAATTTTTTATATTAAATACTTTAGATTAATATTTGTTCTTTAATGCTGTATTTTCTGGTTATGTGTTTGGGAAGTGAAATATATAATTGAGTAATAAATAGGAATCAAAGTTGGCAATAATTAAACGAATAATTAAGTGAATCTTGAAACCTTGATTTTTTCATTTATAAATTTGTGATTATTTTAATTTATTACTTAGTTAATTTTAATTTTAATTTTTTTTATTTTTTGTTAAATTTTTATTATTGATTTACATTTTTGTGAGATCGACACTTTAATTTATATTACGATAGCCGCTAGTATATTTTGAGCATAGACAATAATGAGAAACTCATTTCATAAATCCATAAATGATAGACAATGCATCTTTCAAATTCCATTAAAAGCATCTCTTCATATCGGAACCAACCTTATATTTAAGAAAAGAAGAGTTTAATTTTTTCTCTGTCTCGATTTTTTTTAGTAATAATGCTCTATATTTTAATTTACAGCAAATAATTAATTATAGGGTTAATGACATAAATGGTCCCTAAATAATCCAACTTGTAGTAATTTAGTTTTCAAAATTTCAATTGTGGTAATTAAACCCTTAAACTTTTCGATTTGAAGCAATCTGGTCCTTTTATTATCTATATTGTAACCCGTTGTTAAATTTTTAATCAAAAACGAATATGAAGAGTACGCAGAAACATCTGAAAATACATTTGAAAGAAAATTTTTGAATTTTTAAGTATAAGAATGATCAATTACAGAAAAATGTTATCTAAATTTGCAGTACAAAGATTCCTAAAAAATGTAAATAATACATCTTTTTTTCTCTCCAATCATTTTTCTTTCAGTTTATTTTTTCTTAAATACACTTTCAGATGCTACAAAGTATTCTCCATGTGTGTGTTTGGTTAGAAATTTAATAATAAATTATAATATAGATAGTCTAAGAACCAAATCACTTTAAAATAAAAATTTTGGGATTTAATTGCCACAATTAATATTTAAGGATCAAATTATCACAAATTAGATAATTTATGGACAATTTATGCTATAAATCCTTAATAGTGTCGAATCATTCAGATGGAGAGGAAGAAGAAGAAGTGGGTCGGAAACGCCCAATACAAGTGACATATTTTGGAGCAACTCTTTTGACTTCTTCTATATTTCTTTCCTTCTTTTTTCTGAGGTTTTTCTGTTAATAGACATGAGAGGAACTGAGACACAAACTTTTTAACAAGGTATCATTTTCTTATTTGTTGGGCAGAGTATTGGCAGAAGATCCTATTCGAGGTGAACGTGCCAAAATAGAAATAACATATTATACGATCAGACTGCATGCGAGATATTTTAGTTGTTGGACTTCGCATGCCAGTATTGAGAAGAAGTAATGTAAAAAATAGTGTTACTAGAATGCAACTAGAATGCATCTCAATTAATTCTTAATGTTTTTTTTTAAACGACTAATTGTAAACTAGTGGTTTGCCTTTTATGTGTTTGGATTACTCTAAGTGGAGAGCACTAGTAAAACTTTTTTTTTTTTTAAATTGCAAGATAAACTTTTTAACTCTAATAAATGTAAGAAAAATAAAAACCAGATATTTTTGTTTATCATTTTATTCTGAAAAGAGATATCCATCAACTTTTTTTATGCAAACAAAAGGGGTTCGGACATGGTTAGAAGTACTTTGGGCCAACGTGATTTTTTTGGGACTACTTTTTCAGGATAATTTTTTTTTGGACTGTTACAAAATTTATGATCAATAATCACAGTATTTGTAACAAAAAGCATCCCCAATGAAAAAGCATCTTCTAATGGACATAGATTGTATGCCAACGCTCTCTATGTGGATCCCCATTATCACCCAAATGCCAGCTCCAACCTACGCCGTCCACACCTGATCTAACGCATATCTCTCCTCATATTTAAGATCACTTGTCCATTTCCTTTTTGTTTTTTTTTTTTTAAGAAAGATCGCTACCAAGCACCATTTCCAAGAAGACAAGCTCTAAAAACTCCATTTTTGGAGGGAAAACACAAAAAAGAGAGAAAAAAAAATACAATCATATATTAATATTTTAGATCTTAATTCTAGTTTTTATTTTATTTTTGGAGAGGATTTTCATTAGCATAATTTGGAGAGCAATTTATAAGAACACTTTTGTTGTACCATTAGGAAGACAAATTCTACTTTAGAGGAGCAAGAAAACAACTTTCAAGAGGACATCATAATCTAATCCAAAAGGGGAAATTGACATAAGATTTTGAATTCTCTCATCTGTTAACTTTTGTACCATTACAACCTCTTGTACTGTTGAATTTAATTGGTTTTGCTCTCAAATATTTCTACAAACTAAGTATCTTTGTCTAGGGTTACAAAGCAACCCAACCATGTAGCTTGGATTTATTTGCCTTTCTTTAATGTTTAATTTATACTTAGTTTAAGGTCACATCAATAATTTAGGAAATAACATGATATTTAATTGCATAAAGAGAAGATAAAAGTAAACATAGAGAAAACGTAATTATACTTATTTATCAGTCCTAATTACAGTCCTTTAGTGCGCAATCCCTAACATCCTACCCATGTCCTTTTCCCGACACTGTAGGCTTAGTGTCATTCTTTTGGGTCCAAATAGTATATCGGTATTTGCACATCGAGCCCATTATGGTCTTTAACTTGCTTTTCCAACTTATTACTTCCATGTTTAAGAGGAAATTAGGCTGATAAGCAAGATTATTAATAACAAAAGGCCTGATAATATTTTTCCAATCTAATCAATTTACTGTCGAACAGAACTTGATTTTATGATAAAATTTCAAAAAACTTAAAATCCCGGATTTTAGTTTTTGTTTTTGAAAAAATTCTGGTTTTATTTAGAACAATATCACTTTTAAAATATTTAGAAAAATACCAATTTTATCAATTGATGAAATATTTGGGGCAACGATACCTCAGGTAACTCGATTCATTATTCTAAATAACCGGATCAGTTACCTTAAATGTATTTAAAAAATACCAATATTGAAGAAAAATATTCTTTTCTGAATATTTTTTAAAATTGTACTCTTCTACATAAACTTTAAAATAGGATAATTTTCTAAGTAAAACCAGGATTTCTTAAAAATTTCAGCCTGTTGGGGATTTTTTAATTTTTCGAAATTTAGGCGTGGATTCTTGTATGAAGCCCATTAGTTGGACAGGCCGAGCGTAACGCGAGAGAAAAAATTGACCAATATCCCTCAGTGGACATAAGTTATTAATTATAGAGGAGATTTGATTTTAGGGAAAAAAAATTGATTTTATATGTTAAAATTTCAAAAATTTTGAATAATCCCGGATATTAATTTTTTTTGAAAAATATCAGTTTTATTTATAAAATACACAT
>JXTB01000019.1:1692009-1724412 GCA_002914805.1 Parasponia andersonii | reverse complement strand
ATATAAGGATCTACACCATTGGAACTTGTTAGTGTTGATTGGTTTGGTTAAAGCATCTGCTAGGTTCTCCTTTGTGTGAATCTTCTTCATGTCCATACTTCCATCTTCTACTATTTCTCGAACAAAGTGATATTGAAAACCAATGTGCTTTGTCCTGGAATGAAAGGTTGGATTTCTTGCAATGTGCAAGGCATTCTGATTGTCACAAAATAGAGGAATCTTTTTTTGTTTGTGCCCGAGCTCCTCCAATAACTTTTGAATCCAAATAGCCTCTTTACAAGCTTATGTAGCCACCATGTATTCTGCTTCTATTGTAGATAAAGTCACAACAGTTTACAGTTTCGAAACTCAGGTTACAGCTCCTTCTGCAAGAGTAAACACATAGCCTGTAGTAGATTTTTGTTTGTCAAGATCACCTGCAAAATCTGAATCAACATATCCTCTGACAATAAATTCTGATCCTTCTTAACATAATGCAGCATCTGAGGTTCCTTTGATGTATCTCAGAATTCTCTTCACAATATTCCAATGCTCTCCACCAGGATTCGTCATATATCGACTAACTGCTCCCACTGCTTGTGCAATGTCTGGTCTTGTACATATCATAGTGAACATTAGGTTTCCCACTGCTGATGCATACGGTACTCGAGACATCTCCATCATCTCTGCTTCATTGCTAGGATGCTTCCCGGAGGATAACTTGAAGTTAACAGGAAGTGGGGTAGAAATCGACTTACGATCTTGCATATTGAAGCGGCGCAAGATTTTCTTCAAATAATCCTTCTGAGAAAGCCGAATCTTCCTCTTACCTCTGTCTCGGTGAATTTGCATCCCTAGAATCATGTTTGCTGGTCCCAAGTCCTTCATATCAAATTCTCTAGCTAACTGTGCCTTCAATTCTTGGATTCTGCCTTTGTTGGGGGCCGCTACCAACATATTATCCGCATACAACAATAAGATAATGAAGTCACTATCTTTATCAAATCTCCTGAAGTATGTGCAGTGGTTTGAACTGAGTCTATTGTACCCAAGGCTTATGATGAAGGAATCAAATCTCTTATACCAACACCTCGGCACCTGTTTGAGACCGTATAGAGATTTGTTCAACTTACAAACCAAGTTCTCCTTACTTGTTTCAGCAAAACCTTTTGGTTTGAGCATATAAATCTCTTCTTCAAGTTCTCCATGAAGAAAAGTAGTTTTCACATCTAGCTACTCTAGATGTAGGTCAAACGTAGCACATATCACCAGAACCACTCTAACTGTTGTCAGTCAAACTACAGGTGAAAATATCTCATTGAAGTCAATACCTTCTTTCTGAGTGTATCCTTTTACCACTAATCTCATACGATACCACTCTACTTGATCATTGTTATCACGCTTGATCTTGTAGACCTATTTGTTGCCGATGGCCTTCCTTCTTTGTGGTAGCAAAACAAGATCCCATGTCTTGTTTTTGTGAATGGCTTCAATCTCTTCTTGCATTGCTGTCATCCATTAGGATACATCCGGGCTTTTGGTAGTCTCATAGAAAGTTGTTGGCTCTCCATCTTCTGTTAGAAGACAGTATGCAATATTACTCTCAGTGATATAATCCGAGTGTCATGCCAGTGTCCTTCTCTCATGAGTTGACCGACGAATTTCAGAAGCTTCTTCGTCGTCTAGTTCTTCTACTTCATGCTCTGGTGCTACTTCAGAAGAATCTGAATCTTCAGTATTCTTTTCTACCTGAACTGTAGCAGTTCTGGTCTACTATCGTTTCCCTTCTCTTGTAGTTTATTATTTGCAAATATCACATCTCTGCTGATGACAACCTTATGGGCAATGGGATCCTATAAGCGATATCCCTTGACTCCATCAGTATATCCCAAGAGTACACATCTTCTGGACTTTGAATCTAGTTTTGTGATTTCTTGAGTATTGTACATCACGTACATAGGACATCCAAACATATGTAAGCGAGAATAATTAGCTGGCTTACCAGTCCACATCTCCATCGGTGTCTTCAGTTCAATCATTGTTGATGGAAATCGATTGATCACATAACAGGCGGTTTTGACTACTTCTGCCCATAATGTCTTGGGTAGATCTGCAGCTTTCAACATTGCTCTTGTTCTTTCCAACAAGGTTCTGTTTATCCGCTCTGCCACTCCATTTTTTTGAGGAGTGTACGCCACTGTGAACTGCCTCTTGATACCTTCTTGTTGACAGAAGTTATCAAATTCATCGCTTGTATATTCTCCTCCATTGTCCGTCCTTAAACACTTGATCTTTTCCCCAGATTCAAGCTCTATCCGTGCTTTGAATATTTTGAAGACTAAAAATACATATGCCTTCGTCTTAATAGGATACACCTAACATCTCCTGGAGTGATCATCAATAAAAGATACAAAGTATCTAGCTCCTCCTAGGGACATTACCGATACTTGCCAAATATCAGAGTGAATAAAGTCTAGAACTTTTTTACTTCTAGAACTGGATGTGAAGGTAAAGATACCTTTGTGAGACCATGAAGTAACCTCCGTTCAGAGAGAATCTTCAACCCTCGTTCCGACATATGGTCAAGCTTACGATGCCACATTATCGTTGATTCTTCTCCGGAATTTGTTGAAGTAACTGATGCCTCCGCTTCCATCAGTGTATCTCCTTTAAGCATGTATAGATTCACTGTGATTTTCTCTGCCTTCATTACTATAAGCGCGCCCTTCATAATCTTTATGATCCCATTTTCGACACGAGTTTTACAACCAAGGTTATCTAATTGTCCCAAAGACAATAGATTTTTCTTCAAGCCCTTCACATGTCGCACCTCTTGAATAGTACGAATAGCGCTATCGTACATCTTTATCTTGATAGTACCAATCCCAGCGATCTCTAAGGCATGATCGTTACCTATGAATATAGATCCTCCAGAGACAGGTTCATATGTGTGAAACCATTCTCTATGAGAAGTCATGTGCTATGTTGCTCCTGAATCCACTAACCAAACATCAGTGAGCGTCTGTCCTTAGAAATTATTGCTACTTCACTATACAGGATTTCTCCATCATCTGAAGTATTTGCAATATTTCCCTGAGCATTTGATGACTTGGATTCCTTTCCTCTAGAATCTCCATTCTTCTCAAGTTGCCAACAATCCCTTTTGACGTGGCCTTTCTTGCCACAGTGATAACACTTGACATTCTTCTTACTTCTTGACTTTGATCTACCATGACTCTGACTCCCATTGGGGCCACATTCTGTTGATCTCCTTCTCATTGTCAAGGCCTCTACTTGCTATGAACTTACTAATCTGTCTTCCTTGTTCTTACACCGATTTTTTTCTTCGAGAACAGCAGCTGTAAGATGGTTGAAAACTAGAGTTGTAGTATTACTGGTCACATTTATGATGAGTTAATCATACGAATCAGGTAGACTATGAAGTAAGATTTCTGCACGTTTATTATCCTCTATTTTATGCTTCATTATTATGAGCTGTGAGAATAGAGTGTTGAAGGTATTGATCGGGTATGTCACCGTTGTTAATTCCGCCATCCAAAGGGTATAAAGCCTTCTCTTCAAGAAAATTTTGTTGTGAAGCGACTTGGCCTGATACAACTTTGTCAGTGTATCCCATATCTCCTTGGCTGACTTCTTCTCCTCAATGCTCGATAAGACTCCATCTGCTAGCGCCAGATGTAAGTTAGCGACATCATTGCCATCCATCTCGTCCCACCTTTTATCATCAGTAATCTCAGCAGGCCTTTTCCCAATTGCTACTAGGCAATTATCTTTTCTCAAGATTGCCTTTATCTTCATTTTCCACAAAGAGAAATTGCTCCCATTAAACTTCTCAATATCAAATTTTACCATTATTTTTGTTCGCCACAATTTGTTCAGTTACCACTGTTTCACTGTACGTGAACAGTACCGTATATGTGAATAGTATCGTATACGTGAATAGTCCGTATATATGAACAGTACTCCAATCAATGGCTCTGATACCACTGTTAAGAGATCTGCTTTGCGGAAATGATAACACACAGCTAAAATACGAGTTGAGAAAATTTGGGTAAAATGAAAAAAAATAAGGCACACAAAAGAATTAACATAGTTCACCCAATTTAGGCTACGTCCACGGATAAAGCTGTGAAGAATTTCACTATGAAAAGGAGATTACGACTCACTTCTCTCTAAATACAAGGAGAGAACAAATGAACCTCTCTCTCTTGAAATAGGAGAAAACACTCTCTCTAAACAATTTAGGAGAAAACAAGTGGGACACTAAGAGGAATTCCTAGGCTTGAATTCTCTCTTAGAAAGGAAGATGATTTAGAATGGGATGCAAAATAAGTGATGAAGCCCTCTGTATTTATAGAACTTGAAAGGTGGTGTGAACACCATCTTTTACTATTGCTATTACGGTTGCTCTTTTCACTATTACTATTGCGGTTGCCCTTTTTATTATTCCTATTGCGCCTGCCTTTTTTACACTGTTCCTATTGCGGCTGATTGGTGAGCTGTAATTGTTCCTATTGCGGCTGATTGGTGAGCTGTAATTGTTGATTTGTTCAACAATGTCAATTTATAATATAAAAATACGAGTAGTCAACATGTAATTCTACCTCAGCATATAAATAGGTAATAATAAAAATAAAATAACGGGACATCAATTTGTGCAGGGTATAAAGAATAAATTAGTTAATATTCTGCTCTTGTGTTTTTGATATTTTAATCAAATTTCATTGTGTTTTTGTATATTCCATTTATATTTGCATACTATTCAATTCAATGCTATTAGTTGACCTTCCAATGTACACGCAATCCAGATTAAAATTTCCTTATTAAGTCAGCTAACATATAAAATTTGTCTACGTACTAAATAAAAGAGTAAAGAGTCTATGTACTCCTAATTTTGGTTGGTAACTGAGTTGCAGCAGCATGCTGAAAAATTAAAGTACGGGGAAACTGCATCTGTGAAAAAAAAAAAAATTGTGTATGTATGATCCGTGTTGTCTATATATAGGATCCTTCTGGTGGCACTAAAATTCAGATCCAAAAAAGCCCCATATACTTCATTCTCTATACTGAGGATCGACATATAGATCATATAATATGGCATCTTCGGTCGATGATGGGAAAGAAAAATATCGGTCTTTCTTATATGATGAGGGAGAGAAGAACACCACATGGAGGTTTGGTGAGCCTCCTACGTACGATGTTGTCAACAAACTGTTTGAGGAAGGCAAAACTAAGGTCTCTCTCTAAGAGCTTAAATGTAATATTGTTATCCATTAATAAACGTATAGCTTAGTACTTATAATAATAATAATCTTTTCATGAGTGTTTACATATGCATTAATGTATTATCTGATCAACAATGATTGTATAAATGGAAGGTATGGCCTCCAGGGTCACTTGAAGAAATGGTACAGAAGCTTGTCAAGACATGGGAGATGGAGATTTTTCATAAAGCACGTGTTGAAGACTTTAAAATCATTGATCCGAGTTTCACTTACAGCCTAAATGGTAAAGTAATAGACTTCCCAAAACGACATCTAGTTAAATTGAAAAATTTAGACGAGTCAACTTCCTTTTTATTTATAACATAATTGCTCTAATCTATTCTACCTTTTCTTGAAAAAATCTCTTTAGTTTCTTTGGTTGTCCTGACCCAAATCAATTCTAAAGGAAAAATTTAACTACTGAAATTGTTAGTTAACGGAGCATGAAAATGTTTTCTTAACTTTGATTCTTGTATAATTTCATGCTCCGTCAATTCAGGTATTTTCATTGATTGTACTATATTGTAGCAAAATTATACGGTAAGTTTGAGCTAGAGACTTCATCAACAGGTAGAAAAGCGTTGAGTTTGAACGAAGTAGCGAAGCTTGGGGGAGGCTATAACCCACATTTGCAAACCTCACTGCCTGAGCATCTCCGGATCTACAACCCGGCCGAGGAAAGCTCCGACTCGTCCCATCGGGCTTTTACGACAACCTTCCCTCGTGGTTTTGCTCTGGAGATTCTCCAAGTTTACTGTGGGCCACCGGAGATTGTTTTCAAGTTCAGGCATTGGGGTTTCATGGAGGGCCCTTTCAAAGGCCATGCTCCTACCGGAGAAATGATAGAACTCTTCGGAATTGCAGTTCTTGAGGTCCATGAACTAGATATGACATCCCTCTCATTAATACTAATGCACATTAAATTATGCATAATTATATATATATATATTAATTATGTACATTCTTCTGTCTAGTATGAAACTACTCTCATTAATACTAATGCACATTAAATTATGCATAATTATATATATATTAATTATGTACATTCTTCTGTCTAGTATGAAAGCGTTTCATATTGTTAGGATCCTACGTACGTACATTTTCTTAACCTGAATGTCATTGAACTCTTTTTTTTTTTTTTGACTCGTTATATATATATATATATATGTATGTGTGTGAGACAAAGAGAGAGAGATTTATACTTCTAATAATTTGATTTATTCTGAAATGGTCATACATTCAAATATGCCAACCACGTACAACAACTTAAATTATTTGTCTTGTGTGTGCATATATATATATATAGGTTGCCAATTCAATAGGTATTTTTTATTTATTTATGGATAGATATTTTTTTTGAGCCGTTGGATCACCATTAGATGGTGATCCAATAACTATAATGAAATGCATAAAAAGACGTACATCGTTAATGCTCTTTCTCTCTTATTTTTTACAATAAAAAAATATACATGCTAAATTTTCATTGGCCAAATTGATAGGTATGCATAGATAAAAAAAAAATACCTACTAGATTGGTGCCTATATATATATATATATTATATACTTTTTTTTTTTTGTGCCACAACAGGTGAATGAAAATAAGAAAATTGTGAAGGTAGAATTCTTCTATGATCGTGGCGAACTTCTTGGGAAACTTGTCAAGGGAGAGAGACTTGACACTAACGATGGAGAGGTGGCCTCAAGCTGCCCTATCCTGAAGAATACAGGGTAGCACCCTGTATTATGCAAGGCTGAAATACTTTGTTATAGCTATTTGCTTATGGTTAATGTGAAGACATTTTTTTTTTTTTTGAGAAGAAGTGCCTTGAATTAATTTAGATCGTCAGTAGACGATAAAAATTAAGGACAACAATTACACCAGTATATATCACTGGACAAATTACAAGTCTTATTTGCTAATAAGTGGCTGATTCTTTATTTCCGTTACGAAAAATAAAGTAACAAGACGCACAATCTTTTTTTTTTGATAAATGAACAGGGTAGGAGGGTGACCCTACCTTCTCAGGGTGTGGCCATAAAAACTCCAATCCTGTTTAAGAATGTTCCTCAAGATCTTATGAGTGAGTCGTCATAGTAGAATAATTCACTTAAACTCCAATTAAATAACTCCAATTAAATAACTAACGAGAGCAACATCTTAAAAATAAAAGACAGACGAGACACTTAAGTTTGTAAAGCTCTCAAAAAAGTCATTCAAGTTCGAATCCACAGTCTCTAGTCTCCGGGACAACAACTTTGCCTTGGCCTATTCGGTGGTAACAAGATCCACAATTAGTCCAACAAAGTAACACTGAATCAATAAAATAAAGAGCTCCCATGGGACCAGCTGAAATCAAGCCAGATAACAACTTTTGAGCATCATTGTTAGTGTGAAAGTTGATGAAAATAAAGTGACAGCCTAGTAATTAAGTTCGAGTACTCGGAAAAATAAAGAAAAAGAGGTTAACAAATATTGGACTCTGTTTCTTATAAACTTATTTGGCAGGGATGTAAGAAAATAAAATAAAAATTAAATACGATGAAACAAATTTTACTTAGATGCATTTTTGTCTAGGAAAAACGCACGTATGTAATAACGACCACATATTTTACGAACGTTTTCAGTCTAGAAACAGTACAAAATCCGAGATTAATACTTCGACTTTTTCTTCTTTTTTCGTTATTTGTTTCTCTTTTTTTTTTTTTACCCTATTTTATTAAATCTATTCAGTAAGTTGGACTAGAAACGAGTTACATCAATTCCATTTCTTTCCCAGCTTCGATTTCATTCTCACAATTAATTACACTCTAGCTAAATGATTTGAGACACAACTTGACATCAAATTTAATAAAATCGGGAAGACATATCGTATAATTGCAGCCTATTACAACCTAATCTAGTAAAGAGCAGTGCCCCATATAAAAAATTAAATGATGCCAAATGATATATATACATATATATATATATATTTATATAGCTTGCCAATCTTAGGTATTTTTTTTTAGTCGTTGGTTCACTATCTAATAGTGATCCAATGGCTATAATGAAGTGTATGAAAAGACGTACATCATTAATACTCTTTCTCTCTCTTACTTTTTACAATAAAAAAATATGCATGCTAAATTTTCATTAGCCAAATTGATACTTATGCATAGATAAAAAAAAAATACCTACTGGATTGGTCTATATATATATATATATATATATATATATATATATATCATCCCAATAGAGTCTAATGAAAGGACATTTTTATTGTGCAATTCAGATCCGGCCTGAAACTGGATCAGTACTACATAAAACAAGACAAATTTGAACTGTCCGATTTTATTTTTCATCTCCATCACCAAACATAATCACTTTATATATATATATATATATATATATATATATATATATCAGTATTCTCTAATTTCCAAGTACATTCAAAAAATGATATTAGAAATACAATCCAACTACCGGATTCAAAAGTCAAACTTAAGCTCAAATGACTCAAAAATAGTAACTTTTTAACAAAATGGAATTGCGAAATATATACCTTAAAATTCCTCTTGATGAGACGAATCCAACGAGCCAAAGAATGCAACTTAAAATGGCCTGAAACGTATTGGAAATCAAAACTTCCCCACGACCAAAACCATATTTTCCGGTGGCTCAAGACTTGCGGCGCGAGTGTTGTGGAGCTGTGCTAGAGGTCTGCTAGTGGTTGGGCTGGCCGGACGACAGTCGGTAGCTACTCAGCTGTCCTTCGTTCCCTTCAGCCGTGAGTGAGAGAGAGAGAGCGCTCAGGCGAGAGAGAGTAGAAAAAAGAGAAACACACGTGACTCAAATAGGACATTGTGTGATTTTTCTAAAATTATATTTTGGCCTCCAATTTTTCAAAATTCCTTCAATTAAGTCCCTCCATTTCTTAAATTTTTGCAATTTAGTCCCTCTTTTATGAAATCTAAAAATTAGTAAAATTTCTAATTTATCCTCTTCAAACTCGAGTTTTTACGGTAAATATTTTAGTCTATTGGGGGGACAAATGTCAACCTAACAAGTGGTTCACGAAATTAAAATTTGGTCTTTGTATAAAAATACTCCACTTGTAAGTTATAATAATTGGGAATCATTTCGTTAATTATTAAATTGATAGATAAATTAAGATTTTTGATGTAACAGGTAGAAAAGCTTTGAATTTGGAAGAATTAGGGAAGTTTGGAGGAGGCTATAGCATCTTCGGATCTATGACCCAACTGTGGAAACCAGTGACTCTTCTAATCGGGGTTTTCTTAATAACTTTTCCACGTGGCTTCGCCGTAGAGGTTGTTGTCCAGGTCTATTGTGGGCCACCACTGATTGTTCACAAGCTCCGCCACTAAGGTTTCATGGAAGGCCCTTTCAAGGGCCATGCTCCTACGGGAGAAATGATATAACTCTTCGGAATGTCCACTCTTGAGTTATACACTGTACATAAAAGGGAAGTATAGTAATTTCATGTAATAATTAGATTGGAAAAAGTTTCATCAAGTCCTTGTTCATTAAAGATTTAGCTCAAAATGTTAAAAATGTTAATTGTCAAACACTTTAGTAAGTTCAAAATTCAATATCTTCAATCTTAATGTTAAGCCACTACAATTAAACTTTGGTAATAGTTTAGAGATCAACAAAATAATTAATTTATTTTTATAGAGTAGCTAGACATTTAGACTTCTTTAGATTTGATTAATTATGATATAATGTGATGATATTGAAGAATACGAATCACCGCATATTTGTTTTGGTTTTCAATCCTATTAATTAATCTAACTTTGTTTATATACATGCCTAATATTCTATCTTTTTTTTTTTTTTTTTATGACAACAGTTGAATAAAAATAACAAATTTGTGAAGGTGGGGGTCTTCTATGATTGCGGAGAGCTTCTTGGTAAGCTAGTGAAGGGAGAAAGACTTGAAACTAAGGTTGGAGAGGTGGCCTCAAGCTGCCCTATCCCCAAGAACACAGGGTAGTACACTATATGATTAGTCTTAAATGAGGGGAAAATATAATAGGTTTGTTGTATCTATTTGCTTATTGAGTTTGAAGCCTTAATTATGGTATGTGTAAAACTTAAAATAAAGTGACAGTCTTGTCGTTCCATTACATGGTGCCAGTGTGGAAGTTAGTGTGTATCCATGTTTTAAGGTGTTTTAAGCTGTAGAATAGAAGTAAAAATATCTTAACGAGTAAAACTAAGGGCAGTACTTTAAGGTGTACTACATCAAATGTTAGCTTTTTACTGGTGAATAAAGTGACACCTATAGAACTCGTATGGAACTCAGTGAGAAACTAACATTTTATGTATGCTTGGCATTTTAAGGTAATCGATAACATTACTAATTATTAGTTAATTATCATAAGATACACATATACCTAGCTGAGCGAAGATATCTACACTTGGAGTTCTCTTTGGTTTTTTTTTTTGCCCAAAATTTTTTCTCTTCTTATATGGTATCAAAATCTGTATGCCTCAATAAGGGGTAATTATTATTTTTATAAATTATATTTTGACACTTTATTCAAATTATATCTTGTGTTTTGATTATTATCAACATTGATCCTTAGATTTGAAATCTATTACAAATTTATATTCCGATACCAATTTAGAGTAGTTAGTTTATCAAAATGTTATTTAAAAAATTAAAAATAAACTGTGTAAAAACTAACTACTCTGAGAATAAGTTTATTAAATTATCGTAGTAAATTAACTGCTTTAAATTGGTATCAGGGTATATATTTGTAATAGATTTTAAATCTAAAGATCAAGACTGATTATAATCAAAACATAATATATAAATTGAACAAAATATCAAAATACAAATATAAAAATGATACTATCCTCATGAATAAGTTTGGATTGAACAGACTTATATCTTCCCACTTTGATTTAATTTATTCTGATAGTTAATGATAACTATAGATTAAAATGTTGTGATATTTGTTGACATAGTCGCGGCAATATTTATATTTTGAAGTTTCGACATCGATATAGAGTGGAAAGATATTTTTTTCTGTGTATTTGTAAAATATCTATAAAATGTCGAGGATACGTTGATATCAGTAAAAAATGAGCTAATATTGAGATATTTATAAACATTGTCACAACAATATCATTGACATTTTGAAACGTCGACAAAAATGTTGAATTTTTTTCCAAGCCTTAATATTTTTTTTTTATAGAAAATAGTAGTAAAGAATACAAAAATAAATCATGGTTCTCTCTCTCTATAATATGTTAGTAAAATTTTGGAATTACTTATATTTAATAAGAATATTTGCACTATTTGAATTTATTATTTTGGAATCTTTACAAATATTCTCATGACCTTTAAAGAAATTTTAGAACAAAACAGGAATTTCTCTTATAATTTTCAATTTCATTGAAACTCGTTTTCGTATCGAATGTATTTGAATTATTGTATAATATTATGAATGATTTTTATTTATTCTCAATGTAATTTGTATATAATTAATGACTATTCAGCCAACAATCAGATTTGATAACATTATTTAGAAAAATGGGAAAAACTTAATTGTGGGTATTGCGTGAAATTGCAATTCTAGATGTTTAGTCCTTTGATTAAAATCGCTAAATTTTTGCACACAGTCTTTGTTTACCACTCTTGTTTTAACTCCCTTTTAGCAACTTTCATTTATTTACGATTAATTGGATGAAATCAGATTGATATAATTTTAGTATTTAAAGAACTTGTATTAACGATAACTCATTATTGATTTTTATCACTTGTGACCACTTGCACGCACGTGTGTTTGTACATCAAATTTATTAATCTTACACAACACAGTAGCAAATTTTTATCAAAACCGGCTAAGCCTTAAAATCTATCCTCTCAAACTGCTACTAAGCCTAGATATACTCAAACATAAACTATTATTTAAAATTAAAAACATATGCTTATTATAATGACTTTTAAAAAATCAGCCATTCTCCTAAAAAGGTCCCAAATCTAATGCATAAACAATTATTTAAAGGGAAAAAAAAAACATATATTTGTTATAATGGCTTTTAAATATCAGCCATTATCCTAAAGATCTCGGAAGTGAAGTTTCACCTCTCTGTTGAGAAAAACTGGGAGGAAGAAAAAAAAAAAACTCTACTGAATTGGAACATGCCTTATCCAACTAGCCCAAAGAGCGATAATTCGAAAATAAATAAATAAATAAATAAAAATTTAAAAGAAGTTCAACTTATCTGGACAACGTTTCCATTACTAAACTTGTTTTCCAAGGAATCACAAGTTATTTTCTGCCAACACAATCTGATTTTTGCTTAGCATTAAGCATGACTCAGATTTGATTAAAAGAATGTTTTTCTTGTAGTGGTATTCATTCAGTCAATATTAAGTGTTCTCATAAAAAAAAAATTAAGTGTTGAACTCAAGCGATAAAGTCAAATTCTTTGTATACATAGAATCAGCACTGATAAGACCACTACAATATTAATCAAAAGTATTCATTACCCAAAAAAAAAAAAAATGTATTCCAGCCTTAAACGACTCCTCTCATTGAAATTTCCTTACTATTTATCTTGTTTCTTTGTGCTAATACATACCCCCAAACAAAAAATAATTTCCAAAGGGGACTAGTATAACACATATGTCATAGTCATAGTCATAGTCGTCACATGGTATTTCGTGAATTTGAGATGTTTGGTGAATTAGTTGAATTTTCTATTTGGGTCCACTTAAGAATAATGTCCACAAAAATCCTGGCTAAAACAACTGAATAAAGCTTGTAAAACTAGCTCTTAATACTAATATCAGCTAAGATGGCGTCTTCAGTGGTCCAGGAAGAAAAGTACCGCACATATGTGCATGGAGAATCAGAGAAGAACACCGAATGGAGGTATGGAGCTCCTCCTAACTATGATGTTGTCAACAAGCTCTTCGAAGAAGGAAGAACTAAGGTACAACTATTTGTAATATTGTGTATGAAAAATCACTTAGTTTATTGTTTTGTATTAAATTCAAATTTTCGAGAGCTTTACATAATAAATGTCAAATCATGTCAAAATAATGTGTTCATTTTAAAAAAAAAAAAATTACTGCATTACAGAAATCTGATGAAAATAATGACGGTATAGAAATTCAAAATAAGTATGATATGCTTTAACAATCTAGAATTATGTTATGTATGGTAGATATGGCCAGCAGGGTCGCTTGAAGAGAAAGTGCAGAACCTTGTAAAGACATGGGAAATGGAGATGTTCCACAAGACATGCTTTGCTGACTATAAAAGTGTAGATCCAAAGAAGTATACTTTCAGCTTAAATGGTAGGAAAACTTCATCAGTATTTAGTCAAGAATTTATGTTAATTCTCTTCTAAGAGGAAATATATGGTCGTAACTGAAGTACAGGAAGGAAAGCTTTGACTTTGGAGGAGAAGCGAAAGCTTGGGGGAGGATACAACTCTTTGCTGCAGACCTCCTTGCCAGAGAAGTTCCGGTGTTACAACCCGGCTGAAGAAACAGCGGATTCATCTCACCGTGGTTTCACCACTGCCTTTCCGAGGGGATTTGCTCTGGAAATTGTCCATGTCTATTCTGGTCCACCAGTGATCGTTTACAAGTTCCGGCACTGGGGTTACATGGAAGGTCCTTTCAAAGGCCATGCCCCTACTGGCGAAATTGTTCAACTCTTTGGCATGGCCATTTTTGAGGTATTTCTTTCTTTCCTCCTTTCCAAGTGTGCAAATATCATTACGTAACAAAAACTAGGATCAAATCTAACAATACTATGTGACAGTACTGATACGCATGCATTTAAAGCATTGTTTTTTGATACTCAAATCTTTTTTAAACACTATTCAGCAAAGATCTAGTAACCTATTTTAGGCATATAACACACACAAATCAAATGAGTTCCTTGCCATTTGAAGCTTTAAACTGATTTCTTGCTATCTAAAATTGCAGCTAGATGAACAAGAGAAAATTGTGAAGGTTGAGTTCTATTATGACCGGGGAGAACTACTTGGAGGTCTTATTAAGGGTTCAAGCTTGGATAGTACTACCTCTGAAGATGGAGCTTCAAGTTGCCCCATATTGAACAAAACAGGGTAGGTTTTTCAGTCATCAACTACCGTGAAAAGAAATCAAAGCTGCTAGACTATGAGTAAGAACAAATAATCCTTGCCCACATAGGCAAAGGCAGAAAATGTACTTCATCTATGGGTTGAAATTGGCCTTCTTTCTGGGCCTCTATGTACTTTCCAATCAAGTGAATCAAGTAACTATCATTCATATGCATCCTTTACAAGGCATTGGACATTTATCAACTATTTTCATAATAGCATCACCGGGGAATGTAGTCATCCAGATGATCACGACCCTAAAGAAGGGCGTGGGCGTAAATGCACAATAGAAACAATACTCAAAATTCTATCAAGGAGCTTGATCTCCAAATTTACTATAACACCAGCAACATTATTAATGTACATATCAAATGACAGGCTACATTTTGTGCTTCTTCTTACGATCTTTAACACAAAAGAAGTGCACTGCCACACCCCACCATTTCACAGTTCCACAGTGATAATAGCTTGGTAGTCAAACCATTCTTTTCCCTCTCATATATAATACATCTAATCTCTGCTTCCAAGTTCTTTTAAAATTAAGGCTCTTTTGAAAAAAAATAAAAAATAAAAAATCTAAAAGTCTATAAGATTAAGCACTCTGCTTCTGGCTGTTTCAAGTTGTAGGATCATGGGTGAGTGGAGTTTACTGAGCCCATGGAAGGGAGCCTCGATAAGGGTCCGTTCCACAGTATCTGAAAAGACCATCAATCTCAGGACAACCATTAGGATAAGGGATTGTTCTATGAAAAGGATCACGTCCTAATTTCTTACGGAGAAGTGAACCTCGGCACCCATATGGGTCTTCATTGAACTGAGTCCGCACCAGTGCCTCACCTTTCTCAGCAGCTGCCCTTGAAGATGAGGTAGCTGGGGTGCCAGAGAAGAAGAACCTAGACTCTGGAAAGCCTAATGCAGATCGATGAAGTTGTGCAAATCTCTCAGCCTTAAAATCATAGCTTACAACCTGGTAACAGGAGTGGCATAGTTGGCATTAAACTAAGAAAAGACACAGAAAGAAAAGCCAAAAGGTGCAATGTAACGGACTAGAAAGTGTGTCCGACAGTCTCAAATGGATGAAATGAAAATGGTTTGCTAAAAATTAAAGATGCAGAAGAGAAAAATTCGGCAGTTGCAAAACCTAGTGTACTATTGACTCCCACAGTTCCACAAAGAATTGAAACACTTTACTCTAGCATGACAAATTATCCAAGTTCCCGTCGTCCCTCCTTGTAGACAGAAGGGCAATGGAACCGGAGAGCAGCCTCAAAAATAAAAATAAAAATAAAACCTAAATAAAAAATAAAAACATATTCACGTCTGTCATGCTGGAAATTTTTCCTACTAATGTAAACTCAATTTTTTTTCCCCATGTAAGAACAGAATACAGAAAAATGTGTCTTGCGCTAGTCACACCAAGCATATCTATCTTGATTCTGTTGTATGGGATATTGACACTCGGTATAATAGATCATCATGAAAACTTTCACACAGATTCGTCACATAATTTCACTTTTATACTGATGAAACCTCGTTTTCTGATCTCCTTGTCATACTTCCATTAGATCACAAGCAGAAGACAAAGAGGCACACCCCGCAGCATAAACAGGAAAAGATAAACGAGAATGTGTTGAGTAAACTGGGCTTACAGTTATGTTCTGAGGATATGCGCCCGTAAGTTCTCGGAACCGGCAGACACTAAAGAGAAGATTTTCAAAGCTGTCCCTTGCATGCTCTTCAGTGACTGCCCTTGATTTAACACCTTCTCCTTTACCTACAAGAACGATCAAGACAACACATATTTATCAAGTAATAAAGAATCAAATGGCAAAACTCATTAAAGAATCCGTATAAACAAATGAAGGTTGAACCATATTGGGATCTATTTGGACCATTAAAACTAATACCAATACAATTTAGCAAGATGTTTAGAATGAAGGTCACATAAACATGCTCAATTTCAACTTTGGATGAAACCTCAAATTAAGGAAAGTTAATACACATTTAAGACATTAAAGTAACTCACCAAACCATCCTTTTGATTCAGCAACTGCCCAATAACTCTGTGCCTCACTCATTGGACCAGCACCTTTCCTAGTCTCTCCACCACTAAACAGAAGCAAAGCGGCGTCGTCTTTGGCCGCAAGTTCAATTCCTCCCTGAATATGTGCTAGAAATGTAGCAGCTTGTCCTGGATTCTTCTGATAAGGCTCCAAAAACCAAGAATCCTCCTCATCAACTTTTCCACAGCTACTACTCGTATAAATCGAATGCCCAGCAACCATTACTAAATTTTGGAGATTTGGGAATGGATACTTATCCGAATCGGTACGAAAACTCTGATAGTTATTCATCATTTTGTAACGACTCTCATATAGAGATAAAACTAAGAAAATTGAGACTCCAAGTGATAAAGATATGAGGAAACATAAAAGAGGGTGCAGCTTGAAATAATAATGTAGGCGGTTTCGAATCGATTTTATCATTCTTAAGGGAAGTAAAGGTGAAGTCTTATGCTTCCGGACTCTCTTGATGGTTCCAGATTCCAGGTCAAAATCACCCCTTGGGTATGCACTAAAAGACTTGGGACTTGCAGACCCAAATGAGTAATTGCTCATTCTAGCATAAATTTAGTTATGGGTCCAAAAAATGGAAGAAAAATAAACATACCCAAATGAAAATTTACAGAAACAAAGCAATGATCTACTCTTGAAAAAACTGAAAATTGTGAAGAAACATTAGCCAATTCCCACCTCAAAAAAAGCATAAAACCATCACAAATTCCAAAATTTTGCAACTCGTATAGAGGAAATTAATTACATATAGTAATAGATAGATCCATGAATTAGATTACAACTAGAACAATCTCCGCCTCACCCCCCCCCCCCCCCCAAAAAAAAAAAAAGGTGCCGAGTCTAAGAAGGACACAATCAGATTTGAAACGAAGTTCTGGGATTTACCGATTCGTAGGATTTAAATTTTGAAACACCCCGTGTTGGGTCTGAGAAAAGTCAATGAAGAGAACATCACAATCATTCTCCGAGTTTTTCTGGTTTCTCGTGTTGGAAACAGCAGTATGAAAAGTTTCCCAGGATACTATTTCCCATTATTCCGTGATTTGGGAAATTATTTTATTCTATTTCTATTTCTGGTCCTTCTGTTTTGGGTCTTGAAAGACTCAACAAGCTTGGGGCGCAGACATGGATCCACAGTGATGTCGGGCTTATAACCCGGACGCCATGTTGTTGTATGGGTCTTCTCATTACGGGCTTTAGCTTCAGAATTGGGAAATGGGCATAGAAAATGATAGGACTAACTTAGGCCAAACTTTTTTTTTTTTTTTAAATTCATATTTGAGAATTAAATACATTATTTTTTAACGGAGTAGGTTAGTTCAAGTAAGTTAGTTCAAGCAGTAAGAATATCTATTATTTAGGATCTTAGTCCTAAATTTGAATAGGTAGATTAATCTTACTTATAAATTATGAGCGTACGTTTTACGATCTTTATACTGAACTAAGTGAGTAAGCATAAAAATTTATTATTTCTCTATTAGGTAATAGTAAGTATTTTTTTTTTATTTTGTAACAATTGAGAGTCATTAGTTAAGTTCTATTTTTTTTTTTTGTCATAGCTACTTAGATACTCATGTATCTTGTAAGACTTATGTATCTATGAATAGGAAGATGTGTTGAGTATTCTTTATTGTAAAACTTACTGTAGGTATTCTTGCTGTAGGTGTAGGTATTCTTAGAGGTACCATAAGTATCTCACAAGATAATATATGCCTGAGTAAATTAAAAACACGTATATACACAAGTATCCTATGATGTTAGGTTCCGGTATCTAGAACCCGAAGGAGGTATTTGGCAGTCATTATTGAAAAAAGAAATAATTAAGAAGTTATCCTAAGTATTCTACAAGATTACTTACGGTGCCTAACAAAATGGGTTTGAATGTTCTTTATATCTAAAAAAACAAAAAAGCATGTATATATATAATATATGGTAGTGTAATTATAAATTTATAACCCCTGTAATCCGGAAGTAGTTATACATATAAATAGAAAAGTGCAAAGATTAAATCGTGTAATTATATAAATAAATAGAAAATCAAATTAAAGATCAAAAGATTAAATTTGCACGCAAAAAGAAAGTTTTTTCCCTTTACTTTAAAGATAATTATAAAAAACAAAAATTTGAAAAGATGCTATAACTAGATTTTTTTTTTTTTTTCGAAGTCAGACCTGACGGTCTCTGCGCGCATCAGAGCCCTTTTATTTTTATTTTTTAAAATTTTCGGCCGTCACTTTCCAAGCCAGATGATAAGTGTATTCCGTATTTTTATCCGCAAGGTCGTATTTTTTAAATATATTGCACTAAATACCGTATTTTTCTAATAACCCCGTGGATTTTGACGCTATGTATAGAGCTAAGAGACAGGGCTACAATCTGTCTATCGACCACTTTTCCCAAATCACGTGTTATCAAGGAGTAAATGACGTGAAAAGATTGTTTCCGGTAATTCTTCACACATAATATGACTTTCTCTAACAAAATTTGCATGGGAGATTGCTTGTTGGGCTTCGTATAAACTACTCATTATTTGTGTCTTAGACTAAGATGCTTGGTTTCCGTAGAAAATGGGAAGGCGGGACTAATTTGGGTTAAAATAATTTTTCTTGATTATGAAAAATTATTAAATAATAATTTTTTCATAGTCAAAAAAACTCTCTTTATCCATCGTTAAGAAGTCTTTAAGATTCCTAAAAATATTAATTTTAAAAAAATACACAAAATATCATTTTTACTATCTATGTCATTTTCTCTAGTCTTGGTGAGCCGTAAACACAAGAAAAGAGCACAAATATCAAAATTGATAAAAAAATCATACTAAAATAGTACCAAAAGTATTACAATATTAAAAAAAATATCATTAATTATGAGAAAATAAGATGGGTGATCAATTTTTCAAATTTGTTTCGTTTGGTATCTATATTTTAAAAATTATAACTAAATATCAATTTTTTTTTAAATTTTAATTGTGTAATATGTTATATTTTTCATTTTTATCATTACGTGAGTTTAGCATTTACCTATAATATTTTGAGTTTGGTCATATACAAACTCTTGGGCCAAAAAATGGTCAAATAACTAGTTAGCCCATTAATTATCCCATGTCCAAAATGTATTTTTATGTATTTATCGGTCTTTTTTCATACACTACTAAAAAAATAGCATAATTTATCAAAAATTTGCAAAATAACCGAATTCATTCAAAAAAAAAATGCTAAAATATATTAATTTTTGTATATTTATATCAATTTAGGAAAAGATACATATATATTAATAAATTTATGTAAAATTAATATATGGACACATAATAATTGATATACTAATGTGAAGTTGTACACTAACACACAAAATAGATGTACTGAAATAAAATTGATATAATGAAATACAATACTAATATACTAATAAAACTGCTATACTTGATCTGCTGAAAAATGGCTATTTTGCAGCGATTGATAAAAAAACCGACATTTTCTAAATAGGTTTAAAAAACACACGTGTCTTAAAAATGGGTTGAAAAATTGGTCATTATTAAAGTTCCAAGTGACCTTGATACTATTAATGTTGTCTTTTTGATCACCATGTAAAAATTTTGGTGCTTTGCAATTAGAAATGAGATTTTTTGGGAGCATAATTTACTATATATCAGTTGGAGATTGGATCGCAATGGTTTGGTTTCCAAGATCCCTCATCAACAAAAGTACAAAAGTTCAAGAATAGGAGACAAACAATAGCGCATTGGAATAACAGTTAAAAAGAACGGCTTCCCAACATTATGTGTGCGTTTGCTCAAGTACCCAGTTGTCTTTGGAACCTCATTAACATATCAAATGTGTGCAGTTTTTTTCCTTTGAAATTACGACATAGACTGTCACAACTTAGTTAGACCACGGCCTTCATATACATGTACTCTGTTAAAAATGTTAAAAAATATTTTATCCAACTCTAGAAGTTATTGTTATTCGCTTTTATCTTATTGTAAAATAAATGTCTCGAAGATTCAACACAAATCCTTTCTAATATTTTTGGTTTATTGTTCTACGTGCTTAATTATATTTTGACATATCAAGTTAAAAATAAAAGCATATACTAGCTAGTTGCTTAATTATATTTTGACATATTAACCTAAAAATAAAATAAAAGCGTATATTAGCTAGTTTTTTAAGATTTTGGCTTGGGAATATGATAACAAACATACTATTACTTGTTAAGATAAATGTTAAATTAAATTAGATTTATAATAAAATATAAATAACATAAAAATCACAAGTGACATAAATATCTATCACGGTGATTCAACTTTTGATCTCCACCGATAAGGTGGCTAAGAAATTCTACTATAACTGAGAATATCACAACACTTCAACAAGTCTGATAAAATATCTCACAACAAAATTCCCAACTATACCCAAATATCTCTAACACAAAAGAAGAAATAACAAAGGTAAGTGCTAATAATTTCTAAAGACTTGTTGCCGAACAAATTTTTGTGTCATTTTTTTATTTATATTTTGTCGCATATTCAATTTAATTTGGCATTCGGCTTAACAAATAGTAAGTTGTCCTTCCACTAGCATGACAAATTGATCTAATGGAGTGATGTATATCAAAATCTAATTGAATGGATAAAAAATAAGTTGCAACAGAGCTAGCTACAGTCATTTTTTGAGATAATAAAACACATTCGAAAGAGGTTAACTTGCTCAAATAATCTTAGATTATTTCATCTATGACTAGATAATCGGACGACCGAGGTGGACTCATTGTTTTCCTCCTCATACTTTATAACGAATTATGGAAAGTACATCACCAAAAAATAATGATCTTTCTTGATATCATCGCAACTTTGTGCTCAACTTAATTTAGCTTTGAAAGACAGCTAATCATCATGCAAATTGTTCAGTGTTTTCCAAGAATAATCCATTGCATTCCATATTAGTCCCCGTAAACCTCCAAAACAAATCTAATTATGAACGTCTCCACACTTCTCTTCGAACCAAAATCAAAGTTATGGGTTGAAAACTACTGTTGAACCATCTTCAACCATCGATATAATGTCGTCTGCAGCTAGCAGCATAGAACGACAGCCTGTGGAATTTGTCCATACCATCTCAGAAGCCGGTCGTTTGCTGCCTTCATCGAGCCGTTGGAACTCGATAGAGCTCGAGTTTAGCCTTTTTCCGCGGTCTTCCTCGGCCTATGATTCAGTTCCATCGAGATTCGCCAAGTCGGTTGATTATGATCTTGTAATCACGGACATAAAGTACTTCAAACGTTTTCTTTACATATCGGTTTCGGTGGTTCTTCTTATTCTAGCTCTCATTTTGCTGCTACTCTTTCTGCCCCGGAAAAACAAGCACCATGGCCCTTCTAAGAATCTCACACTTGCAGTCAACCAAGCCCTGACCTTCTTTGATGCTCAGAAGTGTAATATTTTCGAAACCCATATTATTTTGTTAATAGTGTTGATTATGTAACAACTCATATATATGTACTAATTTTGTACTTTTTGAGATTATATCATAATCAGAATGCAACTATGTCGTTTCAAACTTAATTAAATTTTCAAGACCATGTACTATTATAAAGTTGTTTTTTTGGCACTTAATTCCTTTTATTAGTTTTTTTAATCTTTTGGTTGAAGAGTTTTCTTTTCTTTTTTTTTCCTTCCCTTACAGCTGGGCTATACCCGAAGAACAGTTTGGTAAAATTTCGAGGTGATTCCGGGTTGCAGGATGGGAATTTCGGAAGTACAGTGCATGCTGATCTTGTGGGTGGTTTTTATGATTCTGGCAACAACATGAAGTTTAGTTTTCCAACAGCTTATACTATTACTCTGTTGAGCTGGACTGTGATTGAATATCACCAAAAGTATTCTGAGATAGGTGAGCTTGACCACGTTAAGGACATCATCAAATGGGGTACTCAATATTTGCTCAAAACGTTTATTCCTCCAGCCAATGCAACTTCAGATTATACCAGATTGTATTCCCAGGCAAGGCCTAGCTAGAAAATATTTCCCATAATTATTATTGTTACAATTTTCTTTTTTAATCATAATTGCGTATGATATAATTTAATCTTCAGAAATATGTAACCTTTATAATGTACCAAAACCATGTTACACCACTAAAAACGCTCACTAGGATTTTCCTAATTCAGGTTGGAACTGCGGAAAATGTCACAAAAACTCGGAGCGACATTAACTGCTGGCAAAGACCTGAAGACATGGAGTATCCGAGACCGGTTTCATCTTGCGACAGCTCGGCTGCCTCGGATCTAGCTGGGGAAATTGTTGCAGCATTATCGGCAGCATCGATAGCGTTCAAAGAAGAAAGCGATTACTCAAAAAAATTGGTCAAAACCGCCGAAGAATTATTTGATCTGGCTAGTAGAAAAGATCCTTCTCAACAAGGAACATACACAAGGCTTGATGACTGTGGAAGAGAAGCAAGAAACTTCTATAATTCGTCTGGATACTTAGATGAGTTAGTGTGGGGAGGAACTTGGTTGTTTTTCGCTACTGGCAATACTTCTCATCTTGAATATGCCACCGGCCAGATTTTTACTTCAGCACAAAGTAACGAGACGAGTTTGGACAAAGGATTGTTCTATTGGAACAATAAGTTTACTGCCAATGCCGTACGTTGTTTTTATCAATTCTCACTTCATTTGTTTGTTTTTTATATTCGTGAGATATATATATATATATATATATATATATATATATATATATATAGATGTGTATTGTTTCATGTTCAAATATACGTGGCAGAGACTAACTGACACATGATAAAAATGAGACTAAATATGTTGCATGATATTGTCGTGTGACAGTTTCGATATAATATGTCTCCTATATTTATATGTAGTGATTATCTTTTCTGATGTTATTACGATATGATCTGATTTACTCCTATTGCTTGAAAACTTGCATTAGTTTTGTTATAAATAGCTCAGAGATGCTTCTAAAATTAGATTAGATGTGATGGATTCCGAGTTCCGACTAATTGAGGTTATTAAAATTGTGCAGGTTTTGCTAACTCGTCTCCAATTCTTTAACGATCTTGGCTTTCCATACGAATCTGCTATGAGTGAGTCAGCAAGCATGATAAACTCCCTTATGTGCTCTTATGTTTCGGGTCGAAACTTCAACAAGACAGCGGGTATTTGCTATTCTAGTCTTCGTTTTTCTTCTTTAAAACACAAGATAGCACATGAATTGATCCCTTTTAATATATCCGATTAAACTAAAACGATACAGACAAAATTAACATGACCCTTCACAAAATGATCAGTCAAATGAAGCAATTTTTGTGTAGTGAAATTCTCAAAGTTATGTTTCCTAGCTCGAACTATTGATTATTCATGAAAGCTGAGAAATTGGTTACAAATGTCATGTTTACAACCCAATGTGTATAGGTGGATTAGTCCTCCAAAGGCCAGAAAATGGGGCACCAATACTAGAGTTCGCCGCAACGGCTTCGTTCCTCAGTAAATTATACAGCGACTATCTCCAAGCTCTACGTAGGTCAGGCGCAAGTTGTGGTGATGATAGCTTTTCCATTGAAATGCTCAGGACTTTCTCCACGTCTCAGGCT
Source organism: Parasponia andersonii (assembly GCA_002914805.1). Lineage (NCBI taxonomy): Eukaryota > Viridiplantae > Streptophyta > Magnoliopsida > Rosales > Cannabaceae > Trema > Trema andersonii. Next base: position 1,700,360 of record JXTB01000019.1, on the reverse strand, counting down.
AGTCTCAACAACTTAGAACACACTCTTCCCCCACATGCATATATGTATGTTCATTTATTGATAAGTTAATTATTTGGTTGGCCCTTTTGTTAATGGTAAAAATTTAGTTCTACTTCCTAAATCTAAAATCAATAGTGTCAATAGTTTTTGGAATTTCAAAAAGTTGTGACATTAGTATCTCACATGCAGTTCTAATAAATATGTTAGACAAACTCATTTTTTGTGCCAAAAATTATTATACGTTAATTCTCATGTGATCAGTCACATCGATATTCATCATTTGTTAAAGTTATAAATTTTTTGATATTTCTCTAAGATATTAGCAATTTCCTTTTCATACACAATAGATGAATTACATTCTAGGAGATAACCCAATGAAGATGAGCTACATGGTGGGATTTGGTGGTCAGTATCCAACCCAAGTTCACCACAGAAGTGCGTCCATTCCTTGGGACGGTCATCATTACAAATGTGAGGACGGGGACAAATGGTTGCAGTCTAAAGACCCCAACCCGAATATTCTGATCGGGGCGATGGTGGCCGGGCCGGACCAATCCGACAAGTTCTTGGACCAAAGGGATAAACCATTGTTCACTGAGCCTAGCATTTCGAGCAATGCTGGTTTGGTTGCGGCTCTCATAGCACTTCATGATCCTCCTCCTACCCAGTCTTCTGGCACTAATTTGGGCATAGACATTTCAGGTCTCTTTGGAAATATCAGATTATAATTCCACCAGCTCTTATTGAATAATATTGTTAATTTGAATTAATTTAGATTCAATTAATTCTGACTTTCATATTGGACATGAACGAACGCTACCAGCTATTTATGTAACATAATTTGAGATTGGACAAGGAAAGAATTTGAGCAAGTTGCACTCTGGGATATAGAATTTTGGGGAAAAATATTCATTTTCAGTACTGAAATTGGCTCCCTTGTGCGATAAACATGTGTATATCCAAGGTATATACGTATGGTGTACTTTGTGATGGGTTATTGGAGAATTATTTTTGATATATGTATATAGGGTTCTCAGAAGTTTTCCACTCTTTTGTTTACTATTAGACGTGAATTTCTCTATATTTTGTTATATTATTGAATATGAGATATTTTAATGAAAGTCGTGCATCAAACACGAGATTATGGGGCCAAGAAAGGATTGGATAAAGGAGCCAGATCTCCTTTTTAGTCCTTTTTTAATGGGACTAAATTAATCAAAGTTTGACTAAATTATAACAAATAGAAATTAGGTTAATTTAGCTCCAAGCCCAATATCTTTTTTTTTCCCCTTTATTTCTTTAATATTTTATTTAATTAATGTAAATATATATAAATATTAATTAAATTCTAATTTTTATTTTTTAACTAGAAATATATATTTTATTTTTATATACATATTTTTTCATAAATAAATTAAAATCATATTATGTTATATAATTATCATTTAAATTTATTTTTTTAATTTTTGAAAATATTTATTTATTTATAAATAAAGCATAATTAGAACTAAAAAAGTAGAGGCCATTAGTTAAGTCCCATTTAAAAAAAAAAACATAATTAGAATTATATTAAGAAAATTTGTTATATTTATAAAAAAAAATGCACATCCCATTTAAAAAAATTAGACATATAATAATTATTAAAAAATAAAATAAAATATTTTTATTTAATTGTTGTTTAATTTTTTTCTCTCCAATTTATGAAATATTTATCTTTTTATTTCATAAAAAAATATTATGAAAACGACATTTATAAAATTTTTATTATGTATTTATATTCTATTACTGTGTTACACCAAACACATTACAGTACTAAATAGTCCAGTACACACCAAATACATTACAGTACTAAATAGTCCAGTTTAATCCAGTCTAATCTAATCCTGATTATTATTCCAGTCCTATGTACCAAGCGAGCCGAATGGAATAAAAAGTCTTTAGATAATTAATTAGGTTGATTAGCAGCTTTGAATGATACTGTCAGATTTACAGCAAATTTATGGAATTTTTATCCTAAAGAAAACTGTTAAAAAAATAAAAGTGCTTTTCTGAACCCACTCAACTCTAGTTAGAATTGTATTCAATATACAAAAAGATACTCTGAAAGACGGTTTTACAAAATATCATGACTATTGAGTCATGGTACATACTCAGACATTACAGAGAAAATTGTACGTGATGATTCATAATAATAAACTATAACTATACAACCCTGAAAAGGGTGCTAAAGTTGCCAATTGGCTACAAAAGCTAAAGCAAATAAATATTTGTACATGTTAAATGAAAATTATAGAAAAAGTGGGGAAAAAAAAGAGCGTTTTACCATCTTAACTATACTTTGTATACTAACTTAATTATGCATGGTGAGCACCAACGGATAAGTTTTATGGGGCTTGCTAGGGACACTTTATCCTATCTAGTCGATATAATACCTGCAAGATAAATATATATATATATATATATATATATATGTATGTAATTTAAAATGGCATACAAATTAAAGAAGCATTAAAGAGTTTGCTTTGGAAAATTGTCAAACTTTAACTGGTCATACCAGAACAGAGTGGACCTCCTCTAGAAAAGGAACCAATAAAGAAATCAATGTCTCTATTTCGTCTTTGAGGGTGTCATAATTTTCATGTTTTGCCAATAGGAGACTGATGAAAGTTTTCTTTTCGGGCACCAGTTTTAGAGCTACCTGCAATACAATTCACGTGAATAATTAGTTCAACAATTACCGGAATTTTTATTTTATTTTCTAATTCTAATTTGGTTTTTTTTTTTTTGGGCTCGAAATTTATTTTAATTTGTTTGACAAATGATCAAAAAATAAAATTTATGAAGTTCTAGCAACATATCTCAACTAAATTGGCACTTGTCTGTAAAACAATCTCTATCACCCTAATCCAAATTACATTAAAATAAAAGTTTTAAAAAAAGTTACATAAAATCATGTACAAAATCTGGAAAAATCGTAAAAGAAGGAATCCATGTAGTCATCCCAAAACAATCTTATTCAAAAGAACTTCAAAAGGTATTTACAGCTTCTTTTAGAAATTAGAACAACTTAAAATAAAAATTTTAAGAAAACAGTCTTTCATTTTTTTTGAGGTAAAAGAGAAAATATTTTTTTAATCCTTAATAATATGCATAATAACATAGAGAATATACGGTTGTGATAATTATTATTTACTTTATAAGCAGATGATGAAATCCACCCATGCCATGATCTTAAAGTAGTATTGTAAGATTCTTCCACGGCTTGCTCCATGTTCTGTCCCAAATCCTTGGTTAAGTTTTGTAATAAGGCCACAGTAAAATCCAATGATCTGGGGTAGTAAGTAGTATTAATTAGTATTTAAAATCAAGTGTCTGATCAGCACAATATTTTCATACATATTGAAACAATACAAACACTTTTATATATAGTTATGGAAAATGCTTGAGGTACCTAGCTAGTTTATATATAGCTATGAATAATGCTAGAGGTAACAATTTTTGTATCATATTTTTAATATTAACATGCATGTGATTTGTCACTATTTAATTAATGATAATATTTAATCTATTTATGAGAAGGTTTAATATATTAATTATTTAGTGATAAGTTACATGTCAAATATATTAGTACAAAAATTAAGATATGTAGCATTATCCATATAGCTATACACACTCGTATGAATGATTTAAGTAGCAATGTTGGAAATATAAATGATCATCTGAGGCAAATAAATAAATATTAATGATCGCATACTGTCATTCACTTTCAAGTTCTCAAAATCATATATTATCCAATCCATGAGCAGTCTGGTAAATTATTATTATTATTATTATTATAAGGCTATGATATATAAAATTTTAAATTCAAGATTGAAATTGGCTGTCTCTTAGTAATGCCAAAATTACAATAATACCCCTGCACAAAATATTTACAATGAATGAAGCAAACAAAAATGACAAAAAAAAAAGTAATTAAAATTTTCAACAATTAGCTATGTTTTTAATTTAAACAATTAATAGAAAAAATGATATAAGTGCTATTATTATAAAAAAAAAATTCACTCAAATGAAAATCTTTTTTTTTTCCCTCAAAATGAAAATCTAATTGGTCAAAAGTAATTTCTTTTTATCAAATTTGACTAATGGAGGCGCGCGGTGTTGTATGAGTTTTTGTATTTTAGGGGTACTGTTAACATAAGTATTTTTTGTCCTAGAATGTCTCCATAAATAATTTGACATAAATCAGGGAACATCCGTGTATGATAATATTGCACAAAATTACATATGACAAGTATACTTTAGTGAAAATACATATATAGTTCGAGTAATGATTACAAACTGTGAATGTGTTTACCTTGTAAGCCAGACAAAGGCCCTACTACAACTGGTTCTCAGTTTGGAATTGCCTTCAGCCTCCTCTTTCTTCAACATCTCAACCACATTTGAATATAGTGAAGGATCAGATTCCAGAACCTTTTCCATTCTCTACAATATTAGAACATGAGTAGGGTGATGGAAACTATAAATATCAGTCATATTATAGCATCCTTATATTAGTAATCAAAAGAAAATAAAATTTGAAAAAAAAAAATCAAGATGAAGAAGGAAGAAAAAAGGGACCGCAGCAAGGATTAAGTAAAGGGCATTACTTTCCAAGAATGATGAGATCTTTCATCTGATGAAACACACACACACACACACATATATATATATATATATATATATATATATATATATGCTAGAGAGTCTGAGAAGTATATTATACAGAAGGTTACAGGTTATGTCCTAATGATAGTAATTGTACTTAGCCATGGCCACCAAATATTTATTGATTTGATGATAATTATAATATTTTTCTGTGTCTAACCTGAATGTTTTGATGGATGTCTTTTCTGAGAACAGTCATTGTTGGCCCTATCTTATCTGCAAATTAATGAGATATAATTAGATTCATAACCTCAGGATATATATATATATATATGTACATAGAATTTGTAGTATGTTGATATAAAAGATAGAGACTATAATATCAGAACCAACCAAGGACTTGGAGGACCAAGTTGCATATAGATAGAAAAGGCATGGTGGGGATTTTGGCATCGCCAGATCCAAGATTAATATGATCATTAGGTTTAAGCTTGACCAACACGGTGAGTTCTTCAATGGCAGATCTTATCTCTGACTCCTTTATCTCCAATAATTCTCTTTTCCTCTTCATTGTAAGTCACATCGACATCTTTTTTTTTTTTTTTTTAACAATATCTATGGTTGTTGATCGCTTTTGTTAACCACTTTCAATACATAAGATCAGTTATATGGAAATATGTGATTATGAATCTAAACTTATCAAAAAAATATACCCGAATTTGCCGAATATATATATATATATATATATATATATATATATATATATATATATATATATATATATAAATAGTACTACTTTTGAAAGTATTATGACCCTAGATTTTTTTATTTTATTTTTTTGGAGTGCTTAAGCTAGCTAAAGGTCCCATGACCCCTAGCTAGCTATGGAATATTTCTCCGGGCTATAGCTCAAACTAGAGTGGAGGGTTAAATTAAAATTTTGATTTTTTGGTTTTCGTATGCGAATGACCCTTATACTGTTTGACCTTTTGGCTTTTAGCTATTATCTTGATATCATTCAGATTTATTAATGCGATCCCTATAAGTCTTTACATATATAATTTCCATGAAGTATCCGGAAGCTAATGAAGAAAATGACAAGACAAATGAACTTTTGACCATATGTAATTTACAGCTTTGTGTATTAGTTTTGATAAATTAGGGGTACACAGTACATAGAGAACACATATTTTCAAGAGTCCAATAGTTTTATGCTAGACTTGCCTGAATTGGTGTAATTTATGATATATTTTTGCTATAATATTTATAAGTTAATTAATTAGCTAAAACTAGCCTAATTTGCAGTTTTATGTTTAACACCAGTATTATGTACATAGAACATGCTTTAAAATTAAAAAGAAGAATTACATATTCGTATTTTTTATTATAAAAATATATAACACGCGCGTGTAAATTTCGCTAACTATCAAAACTAGCTAAGCTACCTTCTATAGTCAGTATACTGTTATATTTATAGGTGTCGTCATTCTCCAATATATAATATGTATACAGCTCTTTCAAAAAAAAATATATGTAGACAGCTAAATGCGGCCGGTCAGCTGAAACTCGAATAAAAAGCCTTAATTTACACTACACGAATACATACACAAATGTTTTTTTTTTAAAAAAAAAAAAAAAGAAAAAAAAAAGGGACTAATGAACTTAAGTTGGGTTGAATGGACACTTTTGCCCTTAAGTTAGGACAGTTAACGATTCCAGTTAAAGGGACACAGACAAGGAGACTGGCCCAAATGATGTTTTTGGGGCCATTTTTTAGACCATTTTTCAAGAATATAATACCTAGATACCAACAAAATGATCTTGTTCCCCACCATTTCAAGAAAAGGATACGGGTACAGGGTTAATTTGGGGCCAATTTCTTTTGTGAATTTTGTTTTAGAACGGCATTTTTAATAAGGATAACATTATATGTCTCGATTTTTTACCAGTACAGTAGTACTTAATTTGTTATAAGTTAATTAGTATATTAAAACTTACTACAAATACATTAAATATTATCATTTAGATCACATATCATATGTATTAGTATTAAAAATTTAGTACAAAAATTAGTATTTCAAACATTATTTTTTTAATAATATTAAAACCATTTTAACTTATAATCAAGAGCTTTTTAACCATTAAAAACATATAAAAGTATCATAAATAATGATTTTGCATGGTCAAGAATAGTGATAGAAGCAGAAATTTTTGTCGGTACGGCTTAAACTCGAATAAAAAAATTAAATAACAATTAATAACACTGTCAAATACTACAATTGTCTAATGAATGAGTTTTCGAGCATTAAAACTTTGTATATAATTATTTCGTTATTAAAGGTATTGAAGATTCTTGCAATATACATAAATAAATTGTCTTCGTCAATTAACCCCTGTTTGATTTCACACGTTGCCGATTTTTAATAAGATTCATGAAAGAAAATACGACTGAAAAAAATAATTTCAGTGCCATAAGTCGATAACCTATTACATATTCATTTGTTTCTTCTTATATAAACCATTTCCTTTCCTAGACCACAAATATTTTCCAATCCAAATAATTTGCTCACTAAACACATTTCACGAAATAAAATTTTCCTTTTCTTGGTTAATTCAAAATATTTATTAAAGAATAATACTAGAGATATACAAAATATACACATAAGACAAACATAATGATGTGTTATTAATTTAAGAACTACCCATAATTTTTAAAATAAGGTCTCATTATGTATATAAATAGCTAAAATACATGCTACATCATGTGTATATATTATGTATGTCTTTAGCATTACTTTTTACATCATGTGTGTATATTTTGTGTATGTATTACGTGTATCCTTAGCATTACTCTCTATTAAATGGGGTTAAACTTAAATCATGAGGTGAGAATGACCTATTTGAATTTGAGCTTTAATCAACTTGACTAAGTTCAATATAATTTATAAAAAGAAAAACTAAACCTATTTTTAAAATAAAAAATATATAAACTACAAATTAGTTATTAATTCGTGGGACTTATCTACCTTTTTCTAATGGGCGCTTACGCGGGTATTTATAATTTATTTCCTATAGAATTATCCTATATTAATATTATATATATATGTATATAAGTTTTGCAAAATTTTAAGTGGAGGCCAGCAAAAGTTGACCAAGGAATGTGTTTTGTAATTTGGACAAGATGTATGAATTTAACGTTTTAACCAAAGCACTGCCGTGAGATTTGAATTATAGATCATCTTAACAATAATGGTCAATGTTGCTATCACCAATAAACAAATGGTTAAAATTAATCTGCAATCTAAAAAAAATTAAATTAATGGAAAAACTAATTGATTAAATTATATTAGTTTGTTTCATTAGTATCCACCGATAGTTCTTGTTCCCACATGCATACTAATGGTTCCAATTGGTACTGTAAATACCCGGATTTTGAGAAGATAATTTGGATATTTTACTAATTTTTCGGATATAATATTGTGGGGATTAATTTGCAAAAATTTTGTGCTGAGGGACTAAATTGTAATTTTTGGAGGACTAGATTGATAGAGATTTAAAATTTTGGAGACTTATGTGCAATTTTTAAAAAATTGTAGAGCCCATTCAAAATAGGCCACGTGGTCTGTTCACTCATTTCTCTCTCTCCCTTCTCTCTCTTTTCCCCCGATCTCTCTCTCTCTCTCTCTCTCTCTCTCTCTCTCTCT
>JXTB01000019.1:1618971-1686224 GCA_002914805.1 Parasponia andersonii | reverse complement strand
TTCAGCTGATTGTATCAATTAATAAAAAATAATATTTTTTTAATTAAAATCTGATATTTTTCAAATAATTTTTAATTTTGGAATTTTTCAATTTCTTTTGAAAAATTACCATGAAAAATCAAAATTCTTCAAAAAGATTAGGGATGACAGTATAACCCACGGATATTCACGGTTAAAAGTTTCCGTTGTTATCCGTTTTAAATAGAGAGAGAGAAAATCGATCAAGCGGGAAAAATGACAGAAGCGGAGGATAACTGCATTGTTAATATGCGGGTATAATACAAAGACGGTATTAGCGCACTATATCCGTCTCTACATATATTTACATAAAAAATTATTTTACGTATAAATATCTATTTAATTTTACATTATTTATATTCTTATATTTTTGATAAAATAATAAAATTTGAGAGTTATATGTACTTATATATTTAAATTTTAGAGTTTAAAAATTATTAATATATTGTTATGTTTTATATTTTGTTGACTATGAAAAAAATTTAGTATTTTAAAACTAATTTTTTTAATATTTTATTATTATCAATAAATAATAAGTAACCGTGATTTTATACGTTATTTGTTAGTATAGTAAATACCTGCGTCCTTCTTACGGTAAAAAAAAAAATGGTTAATGAAACGAATACGACGGTCGACTATGATGATAATTGAAAAGTTGTCCCGATCCGCATATTGCCATTCCTAAAAAAGATATCGAAAATCGGCGCTCGGGCCTCATTTTGAGCCTTCGGACTTGGGAGTGTTGGGCTTATAGCACCTAATTTTCCTCTATAAAGCTTGGTTCAACTCGAACGTAAGGCAAAGCAAAGCTCACCTTATCAGCCATGACTGCTCTTGCTGCAAATGCTAGCGCCTACTCGGTTAGGACACGCCCACCGCGCATTTTAGCAGGAAGAGGGTCTCAGTTCGTACCGTCGTCCTCGTTCTCTAAATTGGATTTTGCGCCTCTGCAGCTGCGGAGCACTGTACCTTCAAGAAAGCTTGTGGTTCGAGCCGCAAGAACCGAGTCCAAAGGGGTCTCCTTGGGCTTCAGACCTCCCGATTTTCAGGTTCTTCAAGCTTTTTCACAGAATTTATGATCTGGGATTTTCCTAATTTTTTTAAATTCGTTTGAAAAGCAAAAAATATTTTTGTATTACTATTGGCTTTGGGTGATTGTTTTGTTTAGCTTCCAGAGCCTCTTACCCGGAAAGTGTGGACATTGTCGGATTTTGAATCATATCCTGCTTTACTGGTGAGNGAAGGGGAATATAGAAATTTTGTGAAAGCTTGCTTAAATGAGATTTTGCTATGTATGCAATAAACGTAGAGGAACAACTTTAGAAAAGAACTATATTAGTGCATTCATTAACCAAATTTTTATGTCTGAGATGGCCTAGACTCTAACTATGAAACCTTTTTTACTTGGATCAATAAGCGTTGAATTGCAGTGGAAGAATTATGATTGTGTGGTCAACAAAGGAAGATGTACAATCATGTTCTTTCTTGTGAGGATTTGACCAGAGAGTACTAAGGAATGTTGTAGAAGAGTTTAGCATGGCTGACTCTTTTGTGCAATGAGATCTTGAATAATTTGAACAAAATTGAATGCGTGGCAGTTTCTATGGAGGGAGGGAGGAGGGGGATGAAAATTGAAACTACAGAGAAACTAAGAAGGGATCAATAGTTTAAGCAGCAGTTCTTTATCCATCTTCTTGATTCTCTCTCTTACTTTTTTTTCTCAAAATCAATATAGGCTCTGTAACTAAGCAGCGTGGTTTGAAGAAAGTTCACTTAAAATTGTAATGTTCCCCGAGTTGAGATAATGTATAATGGTGTGACTCAAAATTAATGTTATACTGAGGAGGCACAGTTGGGATAGTAAATCAATGGGACTTGTAGACTGTAGTTAGTTAGAGACCGTCACTATCTGTTTTCTTTTAGGCGGTTGTACAAGTCGTCAGGTTGTATATATACTTGTAACAATGGAAATCTTATGGTTATAGATAGCTAATTTTTTTTAAGTAGCGAGAAAGTTAATATACGGATCATTTTCTAAGAGAGAAAGTGGTATCGAAATAACAGAGAGTTCTCTTGTAACATTGGCAAGTGTGAGTAGAGTTTTCTGATTCTGTTAATGAAGGATTGATATCCGAAAGATTGAAACATGTTTACCAGCGTTATATACTTGTAACAATGGAAATCTTAGGGTTATAGATAGCTAATTTTTTTAAGTAGCGAGAAAGTTATTATACGGATCATTTTCTGTTGAAAAGAGAGAAAGAGATATGGAAATAATGGAGAGTTCTCTTGTATGACAAGTATTAGTAGAGTTTTCTGATTCTGTTCGTAATGGATTGATATCCAAAAGATTGAGACATGTTTATTTGTGTTTCGTGCTTGAATGTTGTCTATTTTGTTAATTGCTATCATCTGAGAGAGGAAAGAATTGGAGTGGATAATCTCGGATTCTAGGAGAGGTTAATCACTCAGGATTAGTTATTACATATACCTTCGGTATGAATATGGTAAACCTTGAATCGAAATATCCACAATCTCACTGCAAGTCTGCAACTGAAAGAGAGTGGTCTTAGAAAGGTAAAATATGTGACTATGTGAAAGTGAAACCATTGTGTGACGTATCTATAAGCCAGGGGACCAAGTGCAACTGCCTACAAAATATATAACACTCTCTTTCTTTTAATATGAGCAATTATGAGATTCATCTAATGACCTGATTTGGTAGCGCAGGTTATGTTTATTTGCAACCACTGCCCATTTGTTAAACACCTGAAGAAAGATTTTGTAAAGCTTTCTAATTTTTATATGAAGGTAGGACAATCTTATGCCTCTTGGCTTACTTGTTTACCTTTTTTAAAACCTAGGCAAGCAGATGAATACTATATGTAATTATGTTTATTGCAGAAAGGACTTGCAGTTGTTGCGATATCTTCAAATTCTGTATCGACACACCCACAGGTTGTAGTAACTCCATAATTTGGGAGTAGAGCTGGGTTGAAGCTATTGTCTGATTGTCCAACATGGAACTGTTCCTGACAGGATGGACCGGAACTAATGGCAGAAGAAGCAAAACTTTTCCAGTATCCTTTCCCATATCTGTATGATGAGGTATACTGTAAAGTGATCTGTTCATTCTTTTTCGTGCTTTTAGTCTATCCCCCCACTCATCTGTCTGTCTCTCTCTCGCTCCCTGCACACACAAAGACACACACTATGGCATTTAGTAATTTTCATGTTGTGACCTGTGGGTGATCTTATATGTCAAGTCTTATATTATCTAATTCTTTTCTGGTTGAAACTGCATTATACCGGTTCATGTTGTTGCCATTGCTGCTGTTTTTGTTTGTTTGTTTCTTGTTGATGAACTATATAATTCTAATACATAGCTAACTGTGTTTTGATGCAGACACAAGAAGTTGCAAGAGATTTTGGGGCAGTTTGCACACCCGAGTTTTTCCTATTTAAAAAGGTGACCGTAACATCAAGAAAATTGATTTTACATAAAATAATCAAGCGTGGTGCCACATCTTATTTGTAGTATATGGCGCAAGTTTTTCTTGTTTTAATCCCGCTATTTCTTGGATTATTGGAATGCCTAATTGTTTACTATCATTTTTTTTGAAAAATTTCTTTTTCATTTTGGTTTTGGTTGCTGATCTTATTTTTGAGTTATGCTTCCTCGTTTATGTATTTATTTATTGTAGGTTTAAAACATTGATCAGCTTCTTACAGGATGGTCGGAGACCGTTTGAGCTAGTGTACCATGGACAATTTGATGATTCAAGACCAAGTAATAATGTTCCTGTAACTGGAAGGTCGGTCACTGTTGTATTCTGTTTAATTTAGTTACATTTTTCTTCCTTTTAGATGTTAATTAGCTTTATTTTTCTTCTTCTAGGGACTTAAGCCTCGCAATAGATTGTGTTCTTAGTGGTCAACCTGTATCGTCAATTCAGAAACCTAGGTATTTTCTTCCTTTAATTCAGTGTTTCTGGTTTCCCATCAGAGATTCAATGGGTCTTCCTTGACTACATGCTCTAATTCATTTCCTCTATTTTGTGAAAAAGTGTTGGATGCAGCATAAAATGGCACCCTGAGAGACAAACGTATAATCTGTGAGTCTTGGCTCAACATTATTGATGTCATGACGTGTGATTAGAATTTCTTGCCCCATGTTCTTGTGTACGGGATACTTACATCTTGAAATCAATAAGTGACTTCTCTAATGCCCCCTCTTTATTTTTTTTATTTTTTATTTATTTTCCATGTTGTCTTCTTAATCCCGTGCAGTCATATTTTTCCCATTTTGGAATTCTAAAAGCAAAAGACAACGGAGTAACGTAATCTGTAATTCTTTCTTTTTTACTGAGAATGTAATATAAGTTCCACATATTGTTGTACATGTAAATTATTATGCAATATGTATATACTCGTTCATCACTAGTTTCTCCTGAGGGCACGGTGTGGCTTTGTTGTTGGTGTTGTTTAGAATCAAATGTCAGGCTTCTTGCATCTTCATCTTTTTGAAAGCCCAGACCCATTCTTCTGGATCTTCATTAGTTTTATTTCAGGTGCAAAGCCTCTTCAATAGAGACCTCTTACTCTCTTTCTTATATCCACAAAATTTCCGGGCTGTTCTTTCTGTTTCACCTCTAGATTCTATGGTAGGTCTTCTCCATTAGGTTCAAGTTTCTATAGTATGAGAATAAAACTGGAAAAGGAACCAAAAGAAGTCCGAGTCTTTTGACTGTGCAGAACTCTAAACAAGAAGAACAAGAAGGAAAATTGCCTTTTCCATATCCTTCACACCGGAACTGCACAAATATGAAAAAGCTCAGGGTTGTTTGATGTCATAACTAAAAAGTAGTTTTTTTATTCAAAAGATTGTTCTCTAAGAACAAATAAAAGTGTTTGATATTATTTTTGAGAATAGTTTTTAAAAACAAAGTTAAAGAAAACACTTTTATTCTAGAAAACACTTTTTAAAAACATGTTTTTTTAATTTTTTGTTCTAAAAAAAAATAAAATTAATTTTATGTGACTTTTATATGCACATTTTTTTTTGTAACTTTCTCGTTCCTTACTTTTTGTTTCATAATTTCTTTCACCTTACTCTTTCTTATCACTTCTTTTTCTTTATTCTCAATACTCGTTCTCTTTCGTCGTCACTTTCTCTCTGTTTATTCTCTCAATTCTCATTCTCTTTCATCATTTTCTCTCTTTATTCTCTCTCATCACTTTCTCTCTCCTCATTATCTCTTCTCATTTTATTTCATTACTTTTTCTCTCATAATTTTCTATCTCTTCATTTTTTTAATCACATTATATCTCCTCATTCTCTATTACTATATTTTTTATCAATTTTTTTATTTTTATTTTCTATTCTCATGTATTCTTATCACTTTCTCTCTCTTATATGTTTTCATTAGTTTTTTTTTCTTCTATCTTTTTCAATATTTTTTATTTCCATATTCTCTCATATTATTTTTTCTCTTATTATTATATTTCATTACCTTTTTTTCTTGTGATTTTCTCTCTCTTCATTCCCTTGAATTTATCTCTAGTCAATTTCTCTCTTGACTTTTTTTTTTTCTCTAAATATTTTTTTTATAATACAAATATGATTTTTTATATTCATTTAATTTTCTTCCCTAAAAAATGTTTCGAGAAAACATTTACCAAATTCTCATTATTTTCTGAAAACATTATAAAACAATGTTTGTTCTCATTTCTGAAAACACGATTCTGAAAACAAACCAAATACTCATTATTTTCTGAAACATTATAAAACAATGTTTGTTCTCATTTCTGAAAACACGATTCTGAAAACAAAAAACAAAAAATTTTTAATTACCCAGAAATCAACTGGTAAGGAAAGTCACTGTTCACTACCTTTTTTTTTTTGGGGGGGGGGGGGGGGAATCTGCTAGTGTTTCAAGTTTTGATGTCATATGCTCGAGTTGATTCATAATTTTTAAAACGATAATAATTTTGAAGGCATGTTCAATCTTTTAAAACCCGAAAATAACATGATTTACTTCATGCTTGTGCTTTTCTTTGTGCACAATTGATTTCACATGCGGTATAGTTCGACACATGGGTTCCAATATTTATATTAAAAGATACTAAGATGGTAGGGATTGATTGCCTTGTTGCTACTTTCAAGTCCACTGCTATAGATGTGGTTGCAAAGAAACCATGGGGTCCTCAATATCATGTCAAATGCTTATATGGCTTTATTCAGTTAGGTTGGTTGCTTTTTGTTTGTCAGTCAATTTCCATTTGACTCAATTTTCAGATTCTGGGTTATCATTGACGCCTAAATGGCTCCTGATTTTGTGAGAGTTCTTTATTGAGTTTCCAGTGCTTTGACACTGTGTTGATTATGATCGGTGTCGTTTACCTGTTTTTGGGAGTGAAAAAGTGGAAATTCTTATTAATGGGTCTTGTTGCGTGAGCAATACAAGCAGTCATTTTCTGAATCCTAATCATACTTTAAACGAAATTGCAACTAATGTTGGCAAGTGTGCGGGCTGCCTCATTTCCAGATCTTGGAATGAGGTAGCACGAACCATTACCACAACCAAAACTCAAAAGAGAAAATATCGGAAAAGATAAGGTCCTCAGCAGCAAGGTCACCTTCGTGTTTGACGTATTGGTTTGACTTTTAGTTTGCGATATAGTACTTATATAATTAAGGAATAGTGTGTTCTTACTTGTTTTACAATATGTATATATGAGTAGTGCTAGGGATAACAACTTATTTTACCTAAAGTTTACACCAATTGATTTCGTACAGTGACGTGATTAACTTTGTACATGATTTCTAACAATTTAATTGATGCCACATTGTGTGAAATTCTTGTATAAAAGTTAGTGTCTCTAGCCTGACTGTATATGTATATACTACATATTGTTTTCTTTGTTCTGTCAGCTTTTCATAATCCTATTCATCTGCTAGCTTTCTTATATTCGATATTCATTCTTTCTTTCTATTTGTACTCTCCATCTCTGATTTATGATGTTATAGTAAGTGAACACAATCAATCTAATCAAACAAAAATAATTTACTTGTATAGTAGCTTGGTGACAATTTTACCGTCTGTTAAATTGTTGAAGTGTTGATAATGTTGTATGCCCAACCATAGAAGTAAAAGAAAGTAGAAATCAGTTATAACATTTAAATGACATACAACATTATATTTAGAAGATGGTAATAAATTGTCTTGACTCTTGGTAGTGTTGTAAATCGCACATTTGTGATAAATGATAAAATAATCATTTAGATAAGAGGCCAAAATTTCTCCCACGTCTCCTGTAGTCACCCAAAAAAAAAAAATGTTTAGAGTGTAGAGCACATCTTTTCTGTTTCTTCATCTAAATGATCTTTTTAGTTGTTCCGTTTCTTCGTCTAAATGATCTTTTTAATTGTTGAAACTCAAGTTGCTTCTATGATAAGATATATAAATGATCAGAAGCATTTCTTAAGAAGGTTGCTTGCATTCTTAACCAGTGGAGATTGATAAGGTACAATATGTATATCAGTGGGCCTGTGAGACTCGGTGTGACATGACCAAAACCACTGTATCCTCCAAGAACATGGAACATGAAAACTCATTATCTTGGAAAAAATAATTGTTGGGTAAACTTAAGAAGGATAGTGGTCCTATTTCATCTTTATATGATTTTCATGTCATATTCAGAGTTATGCCAAACAAAACTGTGTCACTACCAAGCTTTTTATTTTTTATTTTTATTTTTTAAGTTGGTCCAGCTCTAAAAAGCTAACTTGATGGGACATGAAAGCAATGTCTGTTTCTGCTGGCTCCATTGTGATTAACTACAATCATATTGATTTTCGCCTTGGTATTTCAATGTGGCCCTATAAACATACTTTGTCATGCATTCTACCTCATTTGCTGTAGATGAAAACTTGTTATTGTATAGTCTGGAAAGTCAGAAACTGTATTGTCTTTCTATAGTATTCATGGATGTCAGAGTGTTTAAAGCTCCTACTTTACGGGTGGCTGAGTGCTTGTTGGTAAAGCTTTTAGTTGTGATGCTTAGAGACTTTATGCTATGCTTTCGAATTAGAATATAAAGAATATACATTTTTTTTCCTCTTCAGTTTTACTGTTTCACACGAGAAGTTGATTATCACATGTTTTATTCAATTATACACTGTATATTGGTTTTGAACCAACTGTGAATTCAATGTAACTGTAAAATTAATCCGCGGACCGATATGGCTCTTACTCCTAACCAAAAGATGAGGAATTCAAGTAACCATTCATAGTGAGTAATTTCAATTTTTTATGGCCCCCGTCAATTGGCTAGGATTGGTATACGAAAGCCTCTATTTTCTTTTCTTCTTTTTCTTTAAGCAAAAAAGAAAATCAAGAATTCGTATGTCAACTATGAAATTCACAGCTTATGACATATTTTCGGTTGGTTCTTTTTTTTTGTTTTTTTATAATGAAGAAAAAAAGTCAAATGATTAGAGGCTAGCGTACGCCGGGCCTTTTTTAAACAGCCCGTAAGCCAGTACAGCAACCATGCTGCCTACCACTGGATAGTAACACGAAACCCTGCCGAGAAATCTAGAGCCGAACCAGTCCACATGTTACTTGGTGGTTCTGGTTGATTAAAAGTCAGTGGTAATCATTAATGACGTTATTTAATATGTTTTATAACGCTAAATATCACTATTGGGATGGTCATTGTTGATTTTTAAACCGGTTAGAAATCGTTATGTGATAATTTGTTGGTGCCTATGAAATAACATATGTCTCAAATTTGAATTGAGAATGCGTAATTGGTTGGAGATCGGAATTAATCATCATCACTAACGTTACTAAAGTACAGATAGTGTTGGGACTTATAGTGGGCGGATGTAGTGATTCTTTTAGATGTCACATTTTATGCAAAATTGATTTTTTTTTTTTTTTTTTTTTGGGGTGCGGGATTATAGGGATTTGCATTTCTGTAAGTTCTGTTAGCTTTGTATATGCCTTGCTTTTTCTTTTTCTTTTCCTGTTCACTCATTAAAAAGATTCCCTCCTCGGGGGTTATGGTGTGCAGATGTTGTATTTCTTCAAGTTGTGATGTTTTATTTTTCGAACCACTGTAGTTGTGATCTTCTATTGCTTTTGCACTTTGAACTTCCTATTTTTCTTTTCTAAATGTACCATCTCGAACTCTTTGGTATGGAGGAAGCAGTAGATGAACCCAACTAAAATAAAGGAGAACATGATGTCCTATAACTATTACATTGCGCCAAATCTATACAAATTAACAATACTTGGCAAAACAATTTTAATGAACTCAAAAGCTTGAATGATTCTTGGAGAAACTAGAGCAATGAAGTGCTGCTTCTTTTGGGGTCGAAACTATTCCATTGCCAACAACACTTGGTTTTTGGCAATGTTCCTCATTTTCATGTCGTATCTCTTTGAGCATTAACGTTACATCTTTCATGGCTGGTCGTTCCTCTGGGGAAGGATTCACACATAGGAGAGCCACTCCAAGCACTTGAAGCATCTCTTGGATTTGAGTCCCGCATCCGAGAATCAGTTGCTGATCAAGGATTGAAGTTATCTCTCTTTTCCTCTCTCGAACTTCCTTGCTAACCCAACTAACGATGTGGGATCCCTCTGGGATGCTGTTATCTGTTGGCTGCTTTCCTGTTAAGACCTCCAATAGCACCACTCCATAGCTGTATACATCACTTTTCTCCGTGATCTTCAAGCTGTATCCATATTCTGCAACATTCATTACAAAGCCAATTCTAATCATTAAGTTTGATTCATGGAAAACTGATGATCGAATTGCGATGGTAAGCAAGGAACTAAGGGAAAGGGATCAAAAACTGTCCAAAACATGGAAAGGTGTCAGATTATCAATTCTATGAAGCTAAAGTTGTTCCAATGTGAGCAAATATTGGATTGAAGAGTACTCACCCGGAGCAATGTAGCCATAAGAGCCTGCGACCGTTCTGGAATTTTTCAGACTTTCAGACGAATTGACAAGCTTTGCAAGGCCAAAATCTGCAAGAACAGCGTCAAACTGTGGTCCTACCAAGATGTTGTTAGCCTTAATGTCACGATGAACGATTGGAGGAATACAATCATGGTGAAGATAAGCTAAGCCATGAGCTGCTCCAAGTACAATCTTGTACCTTGAATCCCAGTCCAAAACGAGCTTCTTTTCATGGAGTAAACTAGCCAAACTCCCATTACTGATGTAATCAAACAAGAGCAGCCTAGTTCTCCCATTGTTACAGCAACCCAAAAGCCTCACTATATTCTTATGCCTTATGGAACCGAGAGTTCTAACTTCAGCTGAAAACAAGTCCCTCTCCGGAACCTCGCTATGATTATTCAATGGCCACAGCTTCTTCACCGCTATAGCCTGCTTCGTTGGAGTCTCAATGCGGTAAACCACGCCCGAACAACCCTTTCCGACAATGCTGGAATCCGAGAGCTTGGTAAGGATGTCAGTAACAGAGAAGTCGAGCTTTTGAAATGGAGTGAAATCCCAGTCTAATCCATCTTCTTCGTCATTTCTCCTACTCCCACAAACTCTCACATATGAAGTGATCCCAACAAGGGCAAGCAAGATACTAGCAGTCAGGCTCAGAAGAATAGAAACAACAAGAGTTCTGGTTGATCTCTTTTCCTGAAGATCTCCATTGAAGTGACACTCATTTCTTTTAAGGCAGAGCTTTTGATTCCCGGCAAATGAACTTGTTGGAAGATCTTTGAAGAGCTTGGTATTGGGAATGAGACCAGAAAGATCGTTGTAGGAGACATCCAAAGAGACAAGATTGTCTAGGCTACTCAGAACTTTAAGGCTTCCAGTCAAGTGATTATGAGAGAGATCTAAGCTGGCAAGCTTTGAGAGATTTGAAAAGCTTTCTGGGATTGAACCTGTTAGAGAATTCCAGCTCAAATTTAAGAGAATATCTAGCCCTTGTAGTAGACCAATCTCATCTGGGATTGAACCAGAAATTTTATTTCTACTCATATCCAACAACTGTAAATCTTTACAAAGTCCAAGTGACTTTGGAATACTGCCAGTAATCCAATTCCCACTAATGATGAGTTTGTTTAAGGAGTTTAGCTTGCCCAGATTCTCAGGAATGTTACCAACCATTTTGTTCATTGAAAGGTCTAAAACATTAAGAGAAGAGAGGAATTGGAAAGATAGTGGAATCATTCCTTGAAGCTCATTCTCATGCAAGTCAACCATTTCCAGCTGAGTGCAGTTGCCAATTTCTGTGGGAATTTCTCCGCTGAACCCGTTTTCGGACAGTTCAAGGAAGCTCAAACGACGCAAGTGGCCGATTTCAGCAGGGATTTGTCCGGAGAAGTTGTTTGATCCTAGCCTTAAACGGATTAGACTGAGGCAGTTCCCTATATTTGATGGAAGCTCACCTGAAATCCCATTTGAGATTAACAACAACTGAGTCAAGTTCTTGAGATTAAATAGTGAGTTTGGAATTGGCCCAGTGAGTAGATTCCCTGAAAGATCCAATGCTTGAAGCTTTTCACAGTTTGCTAACTCAGAAGGTATGGCTCCTTGGAGCTGATTCTGCCAAGCAAAAAACAGATTAAGTTCCTTTAGTTCTCCAATGGTGGCTGGAATGACCCCTGTAAGTCTGTTATTATCCAACTCAAGTTGCCTCAATCTGGTGATATTGCCTATAAATCGCGGTATCTCTCCTGAAATCGCATTACCGGACAAGAGAAGCTCTTCCAAAGCTACTAAATTCGCAAGAGAGGCAGGAATCTCGCCACTCAAAAGATTCAATGAGACGTCTGTCACCATTAGAGAAGAGCAGTTCCCCAGAGCATCCGGAATGACTCCAGTTAGATTGTTCTGCCACAGAAAGAGTCTCTTGAGGCTTTTCATGAGGCCAAACTCACCAGGAATCTCACCAGAGAGCTTGTTTTCATACAGAAACAAATTCTCCATGGCTGAGCAGTTACCAATCTCTGGTGGGATATTACCTGTTAAGTTAGCAGTGTAGACTGAAAGAGTCTGGAGATTCTTGAGCTCTCCTATGCTACTTGGAATCTGCCCCGAAACCGCTGTATCAGCAAGCCCCAGAACAATTAGTCCTTTACAGTTGGATAATTGCATTGGGATTTCTCCATTGATTCCCGGGTTCCCGCCGGCCCGGAAGATTTCCAGGGCCTCCAATTGGCCTATTTCAGGTGGAATCCTCCCGGAAAGCTGGTTGTCGAACAGCTCTAGCTGCCGGAGCTTCGTGCAGTTCCCTATCGCCGGTGGAATTCCTTCATGAAGAGAGTTTGAATTCAATGACAACAGCTGGAGTTTATATAGTTTTCCAATGCTTTCTGGGATTTTTCCTGTGAGAGCATTGAAACTGAGGTCTAAGATAACAAGTGATGACAAGTTTCCAATTGAGCTTGGAATGATTCCAGTGAGGTTTCCATTTGAGAGAACAAGAGAAGTGAGATGGTTCAAAGAGAGGAGTTGAGTTGGAAAGCTGGTGGGAAGATTGATTGAGGTGATTGAGATTTCTGAGACAAAACCATTACTTGAACATTTGATATAATCCCATTTGCATGGATTTTGGTGGGTTGGATTCCATGAAGAGAAAAAGGTAGCAGAGGAAGAGGAGTTGAAGGTTGAGAGCCATGAAAGTAAGGAGAGACCCTCTTGGTTCAGAGCAGAAGAATTGTTTGGGAACCTAGAAATGGTGAGACACAAGAGAAGGAAAGTGAGAATTGAATTACCTGTCATGGTTAAAAATGTCGGTGATAAGGCTTGCAACTAGTACACTTCTACTGTTCTATCTCATCTTATTTTGAGCAAACAACCTGAGAAGTTTCCTCCTTAAGTGAGATAGTGTGAAGTGGAAACTAAGAACTTAGTTCCGTTTAAAATTGATGAACAAGAAGTATGATCTGTGTACTTGAAAGCCTTCAAAATGCTTTTTCTTTTCAGGAATAGCATGCCCTTGGCTGTGGTAATAAAGTAGATTGGGACTAAGGACTAGACTTGGCAGGGACAGATCAGTGTGATGCCTGAAATGCAGAGATGGTGTCCTTTTTTTCTTTCTTTCTAAAAAATTATGTAAATTATTTTAAGTATTTTGGGTATCAAAGGACATGTTTCAAGTTTCCATGATTGGGGTCACAAGAGTCATGTCTTCTCTTCCAATAATTGGATATATTTACTACTATTCACTTTCTTTTCTATTGGCTGCACGAGATTTTCTTTTTTATTTTTATTTTAGTTTCCTGAAAAATAACAGCTTATACAACAAAAGTTACGACGGGGCGGATAAAAAAAAATATAAAAAAAAATAAATTAAGTTCTTGAAGAATATAAAGATTCAGCTTGCCTGAATGGAAAAGTGAACAAATTCTAAAGTACAGAATGTTATCAATATTTAACCTTGGATTATCTCCTAGATGTGGGATTTCTACAATAAAGTGTCTCTCCAAAGTTATTGCGAGGTAAAAGTCGAGAACTCTAATAGTTTAATCTTACATCAGCAAACATCATATAAGAGATTTTTAACTTTTCACTAGTGGATGACTATCGCTGTCTAATTAATCCCTTCAAAGGTGATTATTGTATTCTATATGGCATTAATGGAGTTGAAATACAAATATTCTCCAAATAACTAGAAGTATTATGATAATGCTCCTTATTATTAAATATAGTATTCTCTTATGCTTATTCGAATATGGGATTTGGACACTTATTTTGTAAGAAAGAAAGTGCTTGACAACAATTTCTCTTAGTTCCCCGAGACTATCATATATTGATTGCTCATCTTTTCAATTAATTGCATCACAATCCACTTAATGAAAAGGACAAAGTAGCACCAAAACACCCAAAAGAAGAAAAAAACATTAACAAAATTGAATTTTTTTCGAAAAGAAAGGTAGACACTATAACCTTTTTTGTGTCACAAGTATGGTGAGGCCTCATAATCGACTCATATTTGATAAAGTTGTTAATGTCATGTGAGTTAGAAGTGATTTTCGAAGGGACAATGCCGTAGGTCCATGCCTAATTTAGAGAAGACCATTTTCCTTCCCAATGCATGAACCATTCTCCACACAACCAAGCAATATAGATTTTGCAGCATCACAAAAAACCCTCCGTAGAAAGATATATTTATAAATGTGTATATGTATACTAAAAACATGATATATTCATTTAACGACCTTTGCCTACCAAAGTAGTTTACATGATACTTTTCTAATCATAAAATATAAATTTTGAGATCTAAATATTATTGTATGAATTCAAATTTTTTGTCCAATTTTAGTTTTTGAATTTATGTCCAACTAGTAAAAACCCATATTATAAATTTAATGAAATGATAAAGTCTAATTAGTTTTATATTTTAAATAATGTATCAATAATTCATTGGTTAGATATGAATTTGAACACTACAATTGGACATGTGATTTGAGTTTCTCTAGTGTTGCTCGTGTAATATGTCAATTTTAATTGATGAAAAATCTGTATTATATCACCTTTTATTTGAATTGTGTTGAGTCTACAGTTGGTTCATATCCAATAACTAGGCATTTAGGTATAAAAATTTTCCGAGAGTTAGACATAAGATATATCCATAAAGGACATAGTTTTGATCAATTTCCAGCTTTGCTTTTGGAGGGGTAGTTTTTTGTTTTGAAGAAGACAATATATATGAATGGAATTTTAGAAATGGGATAACATACAAACAGAAGAGAAAAAGAAGAAAGAAAGTGATCCTTCGTCGAAGTGGGTCTCGAAGATGTGTATTAATTGATGGGATATAGAAACAAGTTGCATATCTATTTAGGGGATTGTATGACCCATTGGTGGGATAAAAAGCTAGTATGGGATGGTGGGGGCAAGTGATTCCCCAACCACAGTTAGCGGCAGCCGACAGACTTTGCAAAATGTCATTTTGATTTTTTAATCCTTCTTTTGCTCGGCATTAAATATTTTTCTCAAATAAACACAGTAGGAAAAACTAGAGAAAGGGAGATAGTTATTACTTATTAGGGGAGCAAAGAACAAAAATAGCATAGTTAGGGGGTTTTCAACTAAACCAAACCATTCTTTTAAGGTAATAGTCCAACTAAACAAAATATAGTCGTTTGGAGATTTTCAATTCAATCCAAATCATTTGAAGGGAGTAATCTAAACCAATCAAACCATACATAATCAGTTTAGTTTGTTTTTAATTGGTTTGAGCCCTTTTTGTTACGCCCTTAAATTGATCAATCTAAGCTTTTAAGCTCTAGCCATTTTAGTCTCATATTTCAAAGCCAGTCATTTAATGTTATAGATATACAAGAATCATAGATCATCACATTAAGAGTAAAAATAAAAAAAACAAAATAAATTGTGACGATGTCTATCATATGTCAAAAATTTAACCAATCATTTATTGACATATATAAAAAGCATAAACATAAATATTTTAAAGAATATTTAGAAGTCAATATGAGTTGGTTCGGTTATTTGGTGGGAAAATCCACGAATTGCAAAACAAAAATCAAACCAAAATAAAATACCATTAATCGGCTTTAACCAGTTTTTGTATTAGATTTGTCGATATATCAGTTTGGCGGATTGTGTGAACATCCATCATGGCTCATACTGGTAATGAATGTTTAGTAATCATATATTTTCATCACATTTTTATTTTAATATGGTTAATATAAAATAAGATAGACTCTCCTGTTGAAAGCAGAATTTTGAAAATTTTAAACAAAGAATTTAGTTTCCCCCCCCCCCCCCCCCCCCAAAGAAAAGGGGATATATGTTTGTTTTCTATCATATTATGTTTGATTTACTATTATTTTTACATAATTTTAACATGATATGCATATCAGTATTCAAAAGATGCACTAATGTTAAATATTTCGTATCATCAAAGGGTTAATATATTGAAAGCATAATATCACTTCCGACTTTCTCATAATAACTTGTTTGGCAAGTTAGTTACCCAAATTAAAAGATGAATACGACTCACTTATCATATATCAGTTAAATATTCACCTCAAGTTGATTTTATTAATATAAAACCATTCCATCACTCTAAAAGTGAAATGGTATAAAAATTGATAAATGTGTCGGAGAAAACTTTCGTGTTTCCACGTTGAAAGTTAAAAAGGAGGTAAAATTATATGCAACCACCATGACATGCACAAAAAGGGGCAATTGACGACGGTCCTCCACAGAAGTGAAGTAACTTGTTGTGTGATTCTTTGGTCCATAAATTATAGAGTTTAGGCAACTAGATGCTTGATCAAATCTTGCCCTATGCTCTTATACATAATTAACATCAATTTTTGGACAGACAAAGACGATGATTGCAAAGGCCGCGGGCATAGAAATCCAAAAAGAAATCAAAAAAACAAACGGTGAAACCTGGTCTCCATTAGTGCAATAATATAATTAATTACTTAATCAAGTTCTTAGACAAATATTACATTAACGGACAAACCTTTATAGAATCCTAATTAATTAACGTAAAAAAAAAAAATTACATATGGGGATTTGAACGGGACCGGACTAGTGCCAATTTTATGATTGTTTATAAATAGTTACCGCTTATAGAAAAGTAAAGTGAAAAATGGTCATAAAAATGGCATTTTGGCCTGGTAATTGTGTTTATTTGGGTACATTCCATTTAACTGTAATTAACCAGTAAATCTAGTTGATCCCTATGTATATACAATGTGGGAAAACTACAAGATGCATGGGTTGATCACTAATGAGTTTGTCAGCTTTGTGAAAGATAAAAACACGTGCAGAATGTAGACAAACGACAGTTGTTCTGACTGATACAATGTATAAAACTAGGGGGGCCAGCAACCTAGTTTTTCAGGGATAGATCATTGGCTATGGACCACTGCTGCCAGACCACAGCCGTATTGTTCTTAATCAGAGAAAACGAAAGAATAAAGCATCTTATTATTATTATTATTATTATTATTATTATTAAGAGCAACCTAAGAAATAGGCCCCTTCTTCCGTTCCGAAGTGGTCCAAATGTGTCTTGGGTCTTTATTTTTGTACCATTTGCGTGCTAGCTTAGGACAAGTTGTGTCAATTGGACCAAAAGGGTTAGGTCATGGGCAGATGTACTACTACTCTTGCTTGTCTAGTCCCAATAAATACGTAACAAAAGAGTACGAAAAAATGTCACAGGATCACCTTGTATTTTCATCTTTTTTTTTTTTTTTTTGAAGCAACCCCTTTTGATTTTGGAAATACGGGAAATCCACGAACTAATTTTGTAGTATAAAAAGTCATTAATTTAACTAATTTTATAATTTGACCCTTTTATTTCAACTAAATTGGAGGAATTGATGGGAAAGGACAAAATTATTTTTATTAAATGGTAATTCTAGTCGTATATTAAATTTAAGAATTCTTAATAACTATTTTTTGAAACAATATTTTGATTTCTTAAAATTACCTATTAAGAAATATATCAGTCTCCAAACAACTATCCATGTATCCAACACAAAGTAAACTTGCAATATAAAGCCTAAATTTTCCCTCCATAAGAGTAACTTTGCCATTTTCTGTCCCATTTAGCATATATGAGAAGGTCAAATTTTTTACAAAAAAATATTCAAATTACATGGTTTTTAGCACTAATTTTATTTATTTTTATTTTTTAAGTTCAAATTCAAGGAGCTTTTTCATATTAATTTGTTAAACACAAGAAATATAGGCCAAAAAAATACAAAGTTATTTTATGACCTTTTTTCCAAAATGGTCTAAAATATAAGTAATATTGGCCGAAAAAGAAAAGTTATTTTATGACATTTTTTCCAAAACGGTATTGTTGTATTACCAGAACTAGTGATGCATGCGTGACTAGTTCTACAAAATTAGCTAATCGCAATAACTACGTTCTACATTATCATGTGACATTTTTGATGCACCCATCTTATATATGTGTGTAATTAATAAATCAATCTGATTTTTTAAGTACTAATTGTTATCTAAAGAAATTTATGCTTGAAACGCAAGCTAGAGTATGAATAATGGCTATAGTTCTATCTGTTTACTTTAATAATATAAACATTAGCAATAATCACGCATTGGTAGTTCCCAATTTAGAAAAGAAGAAGTACTACTGTACAACAACAAAAAGTAGCTCAAAGTAATGACTTTAGATAAATATAAATATATGTAAAGGGTTGATTACCCCTGGATTCTATAACTTATTGATGACATCTCGATTTGATTTCTAAGCTTTAATAATGGTTATTTTAGTGCTTAATTTTAACATTTTTCGTTAAATTTATAACGGAAAGAGAATAAAACGGAACTTTTTTCAAAAATTGGATTATCAAATATATATATATATATATATATATATATATATCAAAGTTGACTAATACCAAACTTGCTATTTGTATGCAATTATGATTTTGCTCTTAAATTTAAAGAAAAGTTCAAAGAATAAGTTTTCAGAAACTAACTGAGAATAATTTAGAAAATCAATAGGATCAAAAGATTTTCTCAATAACTTAAGGACCAGTATAATCAAGTCATATATAAACCTTTATAATGCTTGGAATTGAACATGCAATTGTGTCCTGTACATACAGGCTGTCGAGTTGTACACTAATTATTTTATTGTACAATGTTTCCAAAAAGGGAAAAAAAAACAAGAAAAAGAAAAAACAGAGATTGTGCGATGGTATTTAGTATCGGTTATCTAATATTAAATCCTACTAGAGATATTCTGCGATGGTATGTAGTATCGGTTATCGAATATCAAATCCTACTAGAAATAATCCACTTTGTATAATTATTAGTCAATCATGATCCAAAGAAGGGTTGAACAAGATCACCAGATATCAAATCCCAAAGCGTCGGCAATGCTTTGCTTCGGGTAGCAATATTATCGTAAGCTGAAGGATATATATATATATATATATATATATATATATATATATATATATATAAATATATGGCACTAATTTATTAGGTTTCTTTTTATCTATCAATATATATATATATATATATTGTTTTGTCAATTCACCAAGTACGCCGTAAAAATGAAACAAATTAAATAATAATAACAATTTTTTTATTATTATTTTTTTTTAACTATTCAAATTATAGTAGCCGTTATATGATATGATTCAATGACTAAAATAAAAAATATATCTATAAATAAGTGAAAAAAAAATACTCATTAAATTGGAACCATACGCTTCTAATTAATAATAATCAGCTAATATATCAATTTCTAAACTTCTTCTATGAAAATTTTAAAAAATTATAGAGGGATTTGTGTGATAAGATACATTATAAATAGCGCATGTTTCAGAATATGAGATCATATCAAAATCACACCTTATAAAAATATGATAGAACTTAATGGTTAAAGGTTTGTAAGTAGTAGGTATTATTTTTTTAACTTATCTATAAGTTTTTTTTTTTTTTTAACAGTTGGATCATTATCTAACATTTATCATAATTTGAGTAAGTAGAAAAAAAAATACTCATTATTAATTATTTTTTCTCTCTTTTATCATAAAAACGGGCACAATTAATGTTAATTGAACAAAATAATACATAATTAAAAAAATACCTACTCAATTAGTGCCTAATATATATAACACCAAAGGCTAAAGTGAAGCCTTATCTTATCCCAAAGACCAGGAATATGAAAACTATGGCGAAAAAAAATATTCAAACTTATAAGATTACTCTCAAATTATCTAAAATAACTTACAAAAAATAATTATGGTGAATTTAAATTCAAAAAATAATTTATTCTTATCATGCCTCTGCAAGACACAGATTCGTATGAAACACTAACGTTGGACCACAAAAGAACATGATTGTGCGCAGGAGAAGGGTTTCATAAGAGAGTCAGTAAGTTGATCGGTCGAAAAAATGTATGAAATCCGAAATTGGCCTCGTTGGACTCGATCATGAAAAACAATGAAAATCAATAGCCATATGTTTCATTCGTGAGTGAAAAACTGGATTGGAGCAAAGATAAAGAGCCCTGACATTGTCGCAACAATAGAGGAGGAAGGGTTGTTGAAGTGCGTGGCGAGTTGTGTAAGAAGAAAGGGGCACCTAAGCTAATTCCGAGCAGCAAGAGTAAAGGTTGATATTCGACTTCAGCTGAGGAACGTGAAACCATGGATCATTGTTTCTTGAAGCTCTATGAAATCGCATTCGAGCCCCCCAAAAAAATAACGTATGTACTTGTGGAGATTTAATCATCTGGATTGTTAGCCTAATCAGGGTCTGAAAATGCATGAACTCGGCAATGGACCGGTATTTAATTGTCGGATGATGCATACATTGTAATAACTTATTCATAGCAAAGACAATTTTTGGCTTTGTGAAAGTAATGAAGGGCACCAACAATGTTCAAAAGTTTTTAGCATCAGTGAGAGATGTAGGGTTTTTTTGCATGATTGCCCACAAATTTGGCGCGAATTAGCAATCTGGCACCTAAACTCTTTTTCTTTTTTTGTGGCAATTAGATACTCGACTTTACAAATCAGTGGCAATTAGAAACCAATTCTTAGATGGCTGTTAAAATCTGGGTGGAATTAAAGCATGTGTATATGTCATGTGACATGCTCTTGAAGGATAATTATGTTATTTCATTAATACATAATTAATTGGAGGGAAAAGAAATAGATTAGAGATTTAGAAAGGAAAAACTGCTATAAAACTAATATTTGCCTTTAAAAGGGCTTATCTCAGTCCTAACAGATAGGTAGGTGATCCAATGAGAAAATGACATAGGCAGGACTTATTTTGGCCAAAATGACTTTTTTTGTGTAGCTTTTTAAAATTGACATTTTTGGTAGTGTTACAGATGTCTTGACTTATAGTTAAGAATTTTTTACTACGAAAAGTCCTAAATAATGGGTGCTCTTGACCAATGGTCAACAAGTTTTTGACACTCTTAAAAATATCATTTTTAGAATAATATATAACAAAAAAAAATGTCATTTTGGCCTAAGTTACTCCTATTTATGTCATTTTCCCTGATCCAATCCAATTACTAGGCTCTAAAATCACAGGACTTTTAAGCAAAATAACCGAATTTTGGATCATTTTTGAAAAATAGCAATGTTTGAAACACTGTAAATAATGGCTGAATTTTGAAAATGATTTGAAAAGAGCCATTTTTTATTAGATCAAAATATTCATTTATTTTGTATTAAATTGATTTATTCTTACAAAATTGATTTATTTTGTATAAGTCATATGCATTCAACAGAATTTCAGTACTAGTGATTGTACAATAAAAAAAATGAAAACAAATACTAATACAATTATGTGCATAAGCATAATGTTGACTATACGAATTATTGTATCTTACAGAAAACTTACATTTATACAATATACAATCTAATTTGCACAGAATAGAATTTTCTACAACAAATAACAATTAGAGTATTTACTCAAATGCTTTTAAATGAACATATATCTTTATTTCTTGCTTTACTAGCAATCATGGAATATAGCATATCATATAGTGTTAGTTAAAAAAAAGGAGGGTTTTGTCAAGAACACAAATTATTCTTTGCCTCCTTAGCATTCATCTTAATTTCCTTCGAAATAGACTCTGAAAAACAACAATTTATTTAGTAAACCAAACCAAACAAACTCACTCTCCTTGTTCTATCTCTCTCAAATTGTACTATAGCTATTATTGCTAGATACCATATACCCATAAGGCCTTATTTCTGCCTCAATACTCCATAGGAGCTACTTTTAATTCCCCAAGCTCAAGCAATAAGAGCTTCATCAACAAATTCTCCAGTGCCCAATCATGGATTGGAAAGCATTATTTAACAAACAATTCTAGCCCTACCTCTGTTCAAATTCCAATATTGAAAATGATGAAAGAGTTGACAAGAAATGGTAGATGGCGTGTTCGGCGCACCAATGACTGATTATGCGGAATTCGGCCTTACATGCCTCTGCCACCGCCTTCTGAGTTGGGGGTTGTCCGTGGTTTCCACAATGCCATCAACGCGAGGGACATGAACAAGTTAGACCAACTTCTTTTGGAGGAATGCCATTACGAGGACCTCACTTTCTACCTTCACTTTGAAGGAAAAGAGGTCTGTTTTAGCCAATTTAAATTTGCCCTATATTATTTAGATATATACTCATCCATTCCAAGTACATATGTGTCACAATTCAAAACTTGGGCTAGTAGTAGAATGAGAATTTTACAAAGATGAGAAATTCTTTAATTTATTTGAAAAGTGTCTAAAATGTTCTAGTTTTATAAAATGACCAATTTAAATAAAATATTTGGAATTTCATCCTGTGAACTCTCCCACAGTTTGTATATACCATTAAATATAGATCGAATAAATACCGAAAAATGTAAATCAAATATAAGTACAAACATCATTATCATCCACATTAAAATCAAACACCAAAATAGTATACATAAGTTTACAGACAATATAAAATATAGTAATCTTAGTTTAATACTAAAACAAAGCCCAAACAATCCAAACATCAGAATAATACACTTCAAGCTTTACCAAGATAACGAACTATAATCAAGATAGTCTCTTAGTCCTCTTGATCACCAAGATTGCACTAGACACCACTTGAGGAAGGGAGTGAGAATACAATACCTAATAGGAAAAATAATTACCTTAATTGAAAACATTTTAGTGATAGAAAGTTCCTACATAGTTAGTTTAAATCCAATACATACATATATAATAATCTAAAACCAGAAATCCATATGTATATGTATAAATAAATCAGTATAATCAAAACCATTCGATTAAAGAGCACATAACACAAATCAACTCATACTTATAAGCTCATATCCTCTCATCTGTGGAAACTCAGAAAGATGGCACTATGTGTGCCTAATAGCCTACTTGACACCTAAGTCCATATTTGGAAGGGATACCTATGTATCACCTATCAAACTTAGAGGGGCAACCGAATTGCATACTTCTGCCAAATGGGAAGGTAATATAAAATAAAAAATTCTGCACGAGTTTATGGACTCTATACCGACGGTAGGGCACGCAATGCTATAATGTAAACCCATGATGCTAATACGGTGCTCATGTATGATCCTATAATATATGCAATACAGAACTGAAGCATGAAAATGATCGTACTCTAGTTTTTCAATAAAGTAAGTATACTAGGTTCCATAGAAAGACGGACAGTATAACGGCAATATTTTTGATATATCCAAAAATAACTTACACTTAGAAAATTCTCAGAGCAATACAATATATATTATACAATCACATTCTACCACATATATTCAAATAACTCAAAAACCATATTTATTCTCATATATTGCAGAAAGTAAGTTTTATTCAAAAATTATATAAAATAAAGGTAACTGAGTCCTTACCTCACAAGAATAGCGATACTATGCTATTGAATCCTTAAGGTATCGTTGACGATTGCTTAGAGGGTCAAGAACCAATTTCAAACTCTTGATCGTCTCCTTGCGAAAGAAAAACTTCTTAATGGAGTTTCGAATCTTTAAACGGACTTCTTTGCTGAATTCTTAGCACAAAAAATAGCTAAGTTAGATATATAATTTATCCAATTCGGGTCCGGGCTCACACTGGACCAGTAGCACTCAAATTGAGACAAATCTTAGCTGTCTAATTTTGATTTTCGTGCCAGTCATCAAATATAGGCAATCTGTATATCAAATTTCCCCATTTTCTGAGTACAATCTAAAAATGACAACAAAACACGATCTAATGATCGGATTAAAAAGTCAAACTTAAGCTCAAAATATTCAAAAATGACAACTTTTGATTCGAATAGTATGGGGTTAACATATTACGATAAGGCGAATCCAACGAGTCTGATTAGAGGTCAAACGGTAGCCGGAATCGTCGCCGATGATGAAAACTCCATAACGGCCAACAATGGAGTTTTTCCGACAGGGGAACTCGGCAACTACGTGAAATCACCAGCAGAGCACTCTAGTGGCACGACAAACTCACGTCGGGCAGTCGACGTGCCGGACGAAGCCCAATAGGGCAGCAGCGGCTTCCTCGGGTCTTCTGCCGAGAGTGAGTAGAGAGAGAGAGAGATAAAAGATGATAAGGTCACGTGGCTCTATTTTAACGGGGATTGTGTAATTTTTAAAAGTTATACAACAGTCCCCAAAATTTTAAATCTCTTTCAAACTAGTCCCCGAACAATTGTAATTTGGTTCCTCAACACAAATTTTATACAAATTAATCCATCTATTATTATATCTGAAAAATTGGTAAAATGTCTAAATTACCTTCGAAAAATCCAACTTTTAATAATATGAGAAAATATTCAAGTATGGTTCCGTTAATAATATATTGACTATTTAAACTAAATTAACCACGACGACCCAGCATTGACTTGAGAAAGTTCAATAAATATGAGTATGTGTGCATTTTGGAAACCTTTTTTTTTTTTTCAGCTGTCATTTCAACACGTTCTTTACTTTAGGTACTTATTCGTTTCAGTTTTTAAATTCAAAGGTAAATACTAAATATGCACACCCTATTTTGCATAAAGTCTATTTAAAAAATAGTCTGTTTGTTTGTTTTTTGTAAGAATATTTTAGAGGAAGTTATATCTTTTAAATTAAAATTCTTTACAAAGTAGTACTCTTTAAAGTTATAAATCAATCATTGTAAAAAAAAAAAAAAGTTATGAATCGATCATACTCGACAACATAGAAAAGATTATTTTGCAAAGAATTTCAAATAGTAGACTTTTTATCCAAGTAACTTTTAAATTAAAAAGGCCTAATTTTTCCAATTTTCCTTATTTTTATGCCCCCTCCCCTTCCTATTAGAGTCAATTACAATATATCTCTATAGGTTTATAGTTTTTTTTTTTTTTAAATTCAAGAACACATTCTTGAAACTACAATTGACCTCTTGAGATTAACATAAGATTTCAATTTTACTCCTAAAATATCAAATTTTCGAGAGAAAAAAACTCTAATTGACAAAATCATCACTTCAGTCAATGTTTCAAAACAAAAACTATTTCTAAATACAGTTTCTAAATTAATAGAAAGTTGTTGCCAAACAACCTAAAATTCAAAAGACACAACAAAATAGGTTAATTTATAAAATATTTTTGTTTCATGACACTATAGGATAATAATTGGTTAGATGTTACATGAGTGAAATTGAAACCTTATATACAATTCCAAAGAGTAAAGTGAAATTTCCTAGAATACATGGTTAATTTAAGACAGATGCAAGGGGAAATATAATTGTAATTGACTCTTATTATCTTTAATACCATTTACATTTATAAATTTGTTTCAGCAAAATTGTTCATAAATAAAATGGATTCGGAATTGTCTTTCATTCCAAGGCATGAATCTTTTTCATGGCTGGATAGATAATTTAATAAGAGATAATTTAATAAGCTAATGAAGAAAATACTCTACTTTTCTTGTCATTAACTTTCTTCATACATATAGGCTAAGGATCATAATATCGGAAGACTAAAAGTTTAGGAGTTACAATATAAGAATATAACTTATATGTAATTAAGTTAGACATTAATTAATACAAAGGTTATATACTTTCCAATGAGAGTTCGGAAGATGAACATTCATACTTATAAATGATGATTGTATTTAGGGTTTCTATTATTTTACTTACAAAAAAGAATTACAAAAGTACGATGGATTAAATTTTTTCCAATTTTTGTACTGCTTTTTTTTTGGTAGAAAAATATCACTGTTTAAAAAATTATTACTAGTTACTAGTGTCTGAAAACTGGTTACCCGTTGCTAGCAGTTACAAGTTATATACCAATTATAAATACTTTTAGTTACTAGTTACCAATGCTCGAAAACTGGTTAATTACCGGTTACTAGTTATTATGTTAGAAAATGATATTTTTCTAAAAACTTCTCATGTATTTTCAATTCTTTTCTAAAAGTGCTATATAAGGCCTAACTTTTACCTATATTTACAAAAAAAAAAAAAAAAAAAAAAGAAAACAATAATTTTGGGAATATTTATGACTTTTTTTTTTTCTGAAATTTGTATATAATATAGATTATGAATTTTTAATAATTTCCTTGCATAGTTAGTAAAATACATGATGGAAATTAATAGGCTAAAATTGAGAATTTTAAAGTGAAAAGTACTTTTAAAAATTTGGCATAAGGCTATTGCATATGTAAAAAAGTACATATGATAAAGAAACTAAAATTTTGAAAGTTTAATTACTATGAAAATATTACATTTGTACTTCGTCTACTTGACGAGTCACAAACATTAAGTACTAAATATTGGAATTTTATTTATTGTAAAATATTTGAACGTAAAGTCAATATTTCACTTTTTTTTTTTAAAAAAAAAGAAAAGATAAATGTTGCAAAACAAGCCTAATTGTTAGACCTTTGAAAGTGTCTTTTAGACTTTTAGTAAATGATCAACTCTTAGATTAGTAATTTGCCAATTTGGCCCTTCGAGCGTGGTTGGTCAAGTAATCTCTTAAAATTATTATTATATACAGTTTTAAAATTTTGGACTTTCTCAACTCCCCTAAAAAAATATATGAAAAAATAAAACAGAATAGGACTTTCTCTAAAAGCGCTATTTCGAAAAACGTTATTTTGGAAAGAGTTCTAAAAATATATTACGCACTAAATTAAACTTTTTTTCTCATTGCAGGGTGGAAACATAAAGAAATACCATTCACTTGTGGCCGTGGATTATTTGAATGTGAAGAGGTAAACGGAAGGCTTATCATTAGGTATTATATTAATTAGTTTAGTCACTGTCTTTTTTTTTTTTTTTTTTTTTTTTTTGAAAGCAAGTGATTAACTCTATGACTGATGGTTCAGAATCATGATCTTCTGTTTCGGCTCTTAATTAATTTTTGCATGTTATAATTTGACTCATCGTAATAGACTGTTTTATAATACAAAAACTTTTCATCCATAACGTCGTAATTTCACGATGCAAGAGCCTATGTTTCTAGCATGCAGTAATTGCGGACTCGCAATATTTTTAAATCTCAGTCGTGTAATGCACGTTAAGCCCAATTATATACCCATGTTTGACAAGACAATTAATCCACCATGATCATATATGTACATTTATGCCCTTTTTGCCTTATAAAATCTGTAGAAACTAGTGAAGTCAGTTACCACCTTTTTTGATCTCTACCCAGTCGCTGCCGAAGGTACGTATGTCTATTTTATATTTTTCGTCATTATCATTGGACTAACTATGTGAATAAACATTAATTTGATTAGAATATCAAAACGATGCAACTAAAATGAAAATTTATTGCAAGAGACTCTTTACTTATTATCTGCAAGATGTTTGTTCTACAAAGACCTTAAATTGCTATATATATATATGAGAAGGATAGATTCTAATATATCTATGCTCAAATATTTTTCCCCGTTGCTTTTAAAAATGCTAGTGTTAGACACATATATGACGAATCTCAACTATTTATTTGTGTGGGCTCTATGGTGGAATATATCCCCGTCCCAATGGAAAGGTAAGATATTGGTCAAATGCTCGTAACGAGTCAAATCATAGCACTCACCAGGCCTTAGTCGCTTTTACAATGAAATTAGGCTTGGCACTTCAATATGGGGGCTAAGTTTTTATTCTTAAGAGATCATCTCCAATGCATTTATACTCGCCGGTTTTAAATTTTTTAAAAAGAAAAATTTAAGATTTTACTTCAATGCGTACGTGTAAAAAATAATATTATTTTGTATTTAAATACTATTTTTATTTACAAAGTATATTTTTTACTATAAAATCTTATTTTTTCATCATCCACTTGTTAATGATGAAAGCTCTACTGCACCTACTACTGCACCTACCAATGGATAATTTTCTTTGTTTTATGAAATATGTGAGTAGCATAATGAATAGGAGATCTAATTTATAAAAAAAAAAAATAGTGAGAACAAAATTTTACATAAAATTTAAAGAAAGAAAAAGAAAATATATAAATGTATCAACTTTGGCCCCATTATAAAATGTATACACATTTTAGATTTAAAAATAATAGCAATACTATATATAAATTTTAAACCATGATGTCATGGCAATATTGTAAATTTAAACATATACTAATGATAACATTGTAATTCTAACAAATACTATATCAGCAATATTATAAATTTAAATACATGCTAAAATTTAGCAAATGATATCCCTTGTATTATATTTAATATAATATATAGTATATGCTAAAAATTATTGTAAACAAAACATGCTATCGGAGACACATTTTTGAAACAATATTAAAGAGGATACTATATATAATATTGACTAACTGGTTGAGATTTGTCTTTACTAGCTAGTTGAGCATTTTAAACTGACCAGTTGAGTATCATAGAGTTGTTTTAATATAAAAACTAGTATACTTCTAAAGTTATTATGAGTTGCTCTATTGTCGTCATCTTTTTTTTTTTCCCCCTCTTCTATCCCCCCATTTATTAAATAATTAGTAAATAACTAAAATAACATAATGTCAAATGATAGAACTGGATATAAATAATATTAAATAATTAGAATATTTTTTCTTAGCTGACACAATTGATTTACCAAAACATTTAAAAGAAATTTAAACATTAATTAAGTTTTGGTCATGATGGACGAGCATATATTATAAATTCTAAATTCTAACTAATTCAAGAACCTGAACTCTTTCTCTGTTTCTTAAGAACTCTCTTTCTAATTCTCAAAATTCTAAAAAATGATTTAAGAATTCTAACTCTTTCTTCAATTCTCAAGAACCTGGAAAATAGTTCAAGAATGCTAACATTTAAAGAGATATAGAAAAATATATTTTCTGAAAAAATAATAGAAAATTATTAATATTTCAAGTCTCAAAAGTTGGTCCCTCTATTCTTATAATTAAACACATGTCAAAATATCTAGGCTTTTTGGCAGTAAATTTCTGTCTAAAAGGCAAAAGGTTAAAGAAGAAGAAGATACACTAATGGGTAAGAAAAAAAAATTATTAGATGGAAGTTTAGAATTAAAAAAAAAAACACTTTAAAGGAGGGGTGTCTTAAAAAAATTGTTAATGCTTTTAATTTTTTTTTTTTTTTAAAAAGCTCTATTTAGAAGAAGGTGGCATTATTAAGAATTTTAGAATGATTACTAGGAATTTTAAGACCTATTTGGGAATATTTTTGTGTTAGACGTTAAATATGAGTAAATGACTGATGTCTAAAGTCTTGAGGCATCAAGTTTAAGCTTCAGTCAATTTATGAAAACTTTACCCAACATGTAATTTCCGTAGACATGTGATTAATATATTTGAACATAGATAGGAGTATTTTGGGCCAAAATTATTGTTTTATATATAACTATTTTTAACATGACTTATTTTAGAATTGTCACAAAATTTACGACTCACAGTGAACAATATTTGTAATTGTAGTAACAAGTAGTCTAAAATATTGTAACTGACTATTTGTCGTGAATTTTATGACGGCCTGAAAAATTAATCTTGAAAAATGATCCTAATTTTATCATTTGTGGCCAAAAAAAGAACTCCTAGATCCATCCATATATTGGTCTTTGTACAGAACGTAGAACTTACGAGTTACGAATGCTTATTAGTTGATAGAATTTCTAGACACTTGCACATATAATGATTATTTTAGGCTAAAAACTAAACAATTAACACATAGGTCATTTCTCATTATATAACACACTTTCCAACAAACAGTTTCAAACGATTTGTTTTTTTTTTTTTTTTTTCCCTGAATAAAGATTCATACTTGTCTTCCGTGTTGCAGCTATACTGGCTAAGTCTAAAGGCCTTGACAATCTTTTAAACATGCTTCGGAACTGGACTCACTCAAATTGATTTTCTTCTAAATTATCTGATATGTATGTATTACTACTAGATAATAAATTTGCTCTTATTAGAAATTCATATTACGTACTTGACTTGTACTCCTAGGTGTTGGAGTTTATGATTTTTTTTTTTTTTTTGGGCAGGGGTAAACCTAATAATGATTCATTTATGATATATTATCAACTTAAGAATACTCACACATGGATATTTTGATTGAGATTCTCATGTTATAGAACTTATTGCTATATATTCCCGTTCAGGACTCAGATCGAGAAGTGCTAGTCTTACGTGTAAGTTGCACTAGTATTTTTTTTAAAAAAATTATACACTCGATATATAGACTATTTTAAGAATCCATAATTAGACTATTAGTTCTTTTATGCAAAATCTTTTTCTTGGAGTAGATTTTCAGCACAAGTACTAGTGTATATATCCCGTTTTTTTCTCATAAATTCTCTTAGTTATTAGAAAACATGTGTGGTATTGGTTGACCAATTAAGCACTCCGATAATTAAGTCAACAAGCAATATAGTTAAAGTAGGATTGTGTGGTTCTGAGTATTGCCTCTCGATTTTACTCAAATGCAAACGAAAAACAGCAAAAGAAAAAACAAAATAAGAAGCAAGACTGCAGGAAAACCGAATCCTATGTCCACGGCAGGGCCAACTATCAGTTGACTTTTGGGTCGGATTGGTCTATTGGGCCTGGTTGGGTTGCTTTTTGGTGGGTTTTAGGAGAATGCCTATAATCTATATCAATTTAAAAAAACAAATGTCTTTATTTTTTTTATACTTTTATTTTTATTTTTGAGTATATCAATTTATGTTTTGTTTTGCAGATAATATAGAATATACTAACTAATATACTCGAATAGAAAACTAAAAAAATAAGAACATCATTTTTAAAATTAAGCAAGATATATGTATATCCACTCCAATTTGCCTTGCTCTTTCGGGTCCAAATCTGTCGTTTAGACATGGAAAGTTTTTGACTTTCTATAATTTAAGATCTGGATAATACTGGGAATTTTACATATTATCTTATTTTTTTTGTAATACCATTGAGATCTAGTCTTAGTAAGTTTTGATTCAGAAATTAAAATATGACAAATCATATACCACATAAAGTTATATTAAAAATATAGACTAATAAGTGACATCCTTAATGTTGTTCTTAAATACCCAAAATGGTATACTTTTTAAGCCCGTGTGGCATTTGGTCAAGATAGAAAGGAAAATGTAGCTCACAATTAAAATACCAAGTTGCCATGCACAAAAACTCACAATGAGCAAATATTTTTAATTTTTTGTGCATTCCCTCATAATTTTTCAAACGTAAGTAGGCACCAATGACCAATCCATGAAATATTGTAAAGCTCGGTGGCTGTTCAATGGGGCAGTAAGACCCAATTCACGCTCCATTGATAATGTGGCACGTATCTAGTTATGAAGAACTTTATTCTAATAATGCAACCAAACAAGTAGCTCCTCATCTGATTTTTATGTTTGGCCAAAAACAAGCTGAAAGGACCAAATGTGACATGAAAACCCTTTGATCATTGGGATCCACATGTGCTCTTACCCATTTGATCTCCTTTCTGATTCTCCCCAACGAAACCATCACATCATCGTCACGCGGATCCACACATCTCGTAGCGACATTGCCATGTGATGGATTTGACATCATGGGGTAGACTTGGTTTCCAAGTACTAAAATAATAAAATAAGAAACTCATTTCTGGGAAAAATTATGAAAAAGAATTAATGAAACTTACAAGATAATTCATGTCAGTTAACATTCTCTGAAATTGAGAAAAATTTGACAGAATTTACCTTTGTTCCCATTTAATGCTGATACGGTTTTGTTAATAAAAATATATAAATAAAATTAAAAGAACAGGATAGTTAGCGATAAAATTTTGAGTTTTGCGTTTTGGTTTAGGAAACATGACTGTTATTTTTCTTTTTTTTTTTTTTTGAGTAACATGATTGCAATTTTGATATCAACCATATTAAATCGTTTTTTTTTTTTAAAAAAAAAAAGCTTAAGAACTATATAGAAATCCCTACAAAATATTATTATTTAAGAAATTCTAAATTGGGTGATCAAAATTCGTTCCCACTAGTATACGTTCGAAAATTAATTCCAAGAGACTTTTTTCTTCTCCTATTTTTAAGCTAATGTATTTTCATGTGTATCATGTTCACATTATGACCCAAATGCTGTAATGTAACATCCAGTTTATCAAATTTGGCACATTGTGAACCAAAGGCCAGGAGTGCATTGCTACATCAAATTTTGATGTATGAAACAGGAGAATAATAATATTTTACATAATTACATTAAAGTTATTGATCACTAGTAGTTATAATTTACTATAAAACAGTTTATTGGGATGTATCAAATTATAACCAAAGAATTCATTGCTATCTCGAAGTCCAGAGAGCCACTAATAAAACGACTTCCATATATTTCTATTAATGGGTTGTGTGTGCGGGTTTACTATTGAAATATCTACCAGTTCGGTTCATTCTTATCGGTTAGTTTGAGTCTCCTTATTTCCTTCAAATATTAAATAAACCATAAAACATAAAGGACACTAGGCATGCTAAATGCTAAACATCACACTATTGCTTAAGAGTAAGTAAAGACAAAAAAAAAATAATAAAACTTCTAGTTTATGAGAACTGTAATAAAACTTTATCATCTATCATCAAATTAAAGGAGAAATTCAAATATTATCATGACTACTTACAATCTTACAATAAGAATTGTAAAATTGTAAGTAAATATCATCTATCACCAAATTAGAGAAGAAATTCGAATATTATCATCATGGTGATTGCGGCTACTCATAATCTTACAATAAGAATTGTAAAATAGTAAGTAATTTTTTTTTTTTTGGGAAATAATCTAGTTTGAGAGTTAAGTGACACGAATATTACAATAAGAATTGTAAAATAGTAAGTAATTTTTTTTTTTTGAGAAATAATCTAATTTGAGAGTTAAGTGACACCAATATGCGAAAATTAATTTGTAATGATCCTCGTTGAAAACAATGTATAATATTGTTTTCACAATTCTCGTGCACACTGAAATTAAGAGAAAGTCCAAGATTCGCTTATTCTTCAAAATTAAAGGTTAAACAAACGGAAGCCATAAATATTAGATACGTTGGAAAAAAAATAAAATAAAGAAAAAGAATAAAAAATAAAAAAAATTGACAAACAACTGAAATATATGATTTTATTGTATAGAATAATCACCTTTATACCATGAACTTTTCTCCTGGAAATTAATTTTTATGTAATAAAAAGACTTCCCTGGTAGAGAGAGTAGGAGTAACATAAGCATAAATTACAAGAAGATTAAAAAAAAAAAAAAGAAGAAGTAGATGCTTGTAAATTATGCAACTCTAAATTAAGATCTTGAGAAAATCTGACCCAGAAAAATCGAAACTAAATTAAGATCTTGAGAAAATCTCTGACCCAGAAAAATCGAAAGAGTTCCAGATGTCATTCGCAAGATTCGTCGACGTAAAATTTTCCAGCTCTTGCAAATTATGCGCCGTTGGCTGCCACGCAAAGCTTGGCATCGCCTCCGCAGCCGCTGTATCGGACCAAAACACGAGTTCTCCGCCTTCATCTTGATCATCTCCGAGCAAATTCTGAAATCCGAAGTCGTCAATTTCACCTCCCAGGTTTACTTCTTTGATTTTCTCTTCTTGAGAAGGCGCCAACAATTCTTGGACT
The DNA here is from genome assembly GCA_002914805.1 of Parasponia andersonii. Taxonomy (NCBI): domain Eukaryota; kingdom Viridiplantae; phylum Streptophyta; class Magnoliopsida; order Rosales; family Cannabaceae; genus Trema; species Trema andersonii. The sequence goes on along the minus strand of JXTB01000019.1, from coordinate 1,652,586 downwards.
AATTCGGTTTCTTCAAGCACAAGGCATTGTTGACTCTCGGAGTTGGTGACGGTGAGCGATCCGTTTTGTTGTGCACTGTAGGTGTTTGATGAAATGCCTGAATCAGATGTGACCGCATTTCTTGAACTGGGCTCGAGCTGGTTCGGGTTTTGGTTCAAGAAGTTTGCGAACACAACGGCCAAGTCAATACCCGAACCGGATTGGGAACCCGAACCCGAGTCTCCATTGGAGCTCTCAGAGAGCTCAGCGGAATCTGGGGAATAAGCACTGAGCGAAGAACGGTCCCTCGATGGAACCTTGACGGACTTTGACCGGCGATTTTTCCGGCAGCCGCCACCGACGGGGACGTTCCTTAAGGACCCACCTTTGGTCCAGTATCTCCGGCAACCTTTACAGAAGTAGCGAGGCTGAGAATGACTGTAGTTGTTGTAGTAGCAGAATTTGGTGTTTGAAGAAGCGCAGCGAGGACAGTTTGGCGCGATTTCGATACTGGGTTTCCATCTTTTCTCAATCTCCATTAATGTGTTGTTAGAAAGGAATGGAAACATCTGGTTTTCGATATGGGCAGCGCCGAACATTGATTAATGCCCACGAAGTGTCCGACGAAATGTCTAAGTGGGAAAAGACAGGGAATCTGAGAGGAAAACTGGGTGGAGTTTGGTGAGACTTGAGGAGACGAGATGGGATTTGCATTTGCTGATCAGTGGGCTGAGGGGTTGATAAGGGAGTGGTCGGTTGGGGAGCCGTTGGGACCAAGGAAGAGGAGAGAGAGAGAGAGAGAGAGAGAGAGAGATGGGGTAGTTTTTCATGTTATGGGTTGCTTTTTAGTAGGCGGATTGAGCGTGGCTCCAACGGTGGTCGTGGCGTTTCTTGATTGCCTGAGAAGTGAGATCGATTGAGGTTAATAAGTCAAAGCTTCTTAGTTGTCATTAATGTTTTCTGTCCTGTAGTCACTGAAATGACGAAAATGACCTCGTGAATTACTTACGTACTAGATTGGAGGTATTGAATTCGGGGTAAAAAGAGCGGATAGCTAGATGGATCGAGGATATGGGTATAACTTATTGCTCCAGTTAGAGTATTAGTATAGAGACGAAAATACATGTGTACCTAAATCTTGAAGTTGTTTTGTTCTTTTGCTCTCCAAAGAGACGTCCTACATATGAATTTGCAATCATAGCACTGGTACTAGAATGATTAAATGGAGGTAACTAAGTAATTCCTCACATTTTTTTTATCACTGTTCCTACAACAAATTTTGATACTGAACGAGTATATGCGCAAATATAATATATATCATCTCGTATTATGCGATAGATATTTATTCAAATTGGTGTATCTTTATGAACATTAGATCACATCATCATTAAACCGGAAAAATATAGTTTTTTTTTATAAATATTGGCGCTAGTAACAGAGTATATTTTTTGTAGTATCCAATGATGTGGCCTTCATTCAACAATGGGGCAGCAAAATTTGACACGTAAATTATTGCTTATTACTTCATTTATTTTTGGATTGAATAGGGACATGTAAATTTCAGAGCTATGAGATTTTTTCAACTTAATTAATATTTATTTTATTTGGGTGTTTTTAATGAATGGACAGTTTAGTAATTTGGGGTAAGAATTTTGATAAAGGTGTCGGCATGCATGGACTGATACAGTGTACGTTATTGGATCACTCGTGGGGATTAGCAAAAAGAATAATAAAGTACAAAGAATGAGATTTGATTAATAATAGGCTAAGCTTACGTTTTTCGTTTAACTCCACGTGCTTACTGGGTTACGTGGCACCATTTCCATCCTTTCAATTTCTTAATTACAAATATATAACTATAGATAAAATAAATTAATCATAAAGGTTCAGTTGACTTGATCCTAGGTTGCGGACGATGTTGGTCACACGCTAAAATTGATTAGTTTTACTTTTCTAGCTGTTTACCTTAATTAAGTAATCCCTTAAATTTCATTGTCAACGTATCTGGAGCCGGTTTTCTTTTACGGCGACAATTTTTTTTTCTTTTTTTTTAAAAGGTGATGTTTGGTTGTGCTTTTTATTGAGGTTGTGGATTGAAATTTTATGTTAGTTTTGCTAAAAGGATGAGCTCAATTTATTATATATTCCAGATACATAAATCAACGTAGTTTTGACATCTATAATCAATAAACAATAACCATAGGAATTTAAAGCATGTAAATGAAGAAGAAATTAAGCATTACATATATATAGACTTTGTGTTGTATCTTGTGGCTTTACAATTCAACGAAAAAATAAAAGAAAAACCCTGAAAATGATTAATGAAGGCGGAGCCTCATGGGCCTAGAGGGGCAGTTGCATCCGTTGAAAATTATCTTTCTCATAAATAGTACGTAAATTTTTCTAAAATTAGTCTTTATCTCTTTTAAATTTAACATTTATTCCTCCCTTCCCCAACCCCTCCAGCTTATAAAATTTCGAGTATGCTCTCTCAAGTTTTGAGTTAACTCCTTACAATTCAAGTAAATTCTTGGTTCTGCCTTGAATGAAGGGAGGAGGAGAAAAGGATATGGATATGAACTATTTGGAGTAATTTGGACATTTTTAGGACTTCATGTTATATGGATATGGTTAGGAGCAAAAGTTGAGCTTTGTTAGGATATAATGGAGAGAGAATAAATTACATTTTGATTTTACCCTTGAATTACTTTCTAATTTTGCTATTGCTAAAAAGAGAAAGGTTGGTGGGAGCGTTAAATGCACTCTTCTCTCTTTTTTTTTTTTTGTATTTTTTCTTCTTTATTCTCTTTCTTTTTTTCTTTTTCATCATTTGTCTCTCTTTCTCTCCTTTAAGGTTATCATGTTCTCTCTCTATCTCTATGTTAAGACCGTGTTTAAAGCTTAGTTTCTTCTCCTTCATTTCTTGTTTCTCGGCATCTCTCTCTTTCTCTCTCTCTTTTTCTCTCTTATATGGTCGTTGTGTTCCCTCTCTCTTTCTCTCTCTTATATGGTCGTTGTGTTCCCTCTTTTTGTCTCTCTCTGTTCTTATTGTGTTTTAAGTGTGATTTTTCAGAGATAAATTGCTTATTCTTTTTTTTTTTTTTAGGAAAAAGGAGAAGAAAAAGGCTGAGATAGATATTTTTGAGAGAGTTTTGGCATTTTAAGGTAAAAAGTTATGTCTTTTATTTCATGAATGATTATTTGTGGTTGATAATGATGTAGAATATTGATTTGGACATTGTTTGGCTGAAATATTAATATTTTTGTATATTTATCTTCGTAATGATTTTTTACAGATCGTAGGTCAAAATAATCTCACTTCATGGTCAAGACAACCATGACTTGTGTACTTTCTTGACCCTGATAGGACAAATTTTGCCTGACCTATTAAAGTCAAATTTTACTTGACCTTAATAGGTCAAAATAGATTTGACCTATTTGGGTCATGTTTTTCTTGACCATAAGAGGACAAGTTTTGCTTTACCTATTAAGATCAAGTGTGACTTGACCTACCTCTATATGTCATGTTCATCTTGACCAATAGTCTAACATTATAGTCCCCTTTGAAGTAATTTTGACTGATTATTTTTTGGAATTGAAAATTTCTAAAAGGATGGCAAATATTAATATTTTTGTGGAGTAAAATAGTGTATGGGACGAAAATTATACTTATACTAACTATCAAAGCATGGGTATGTTGGTTTACATTAACTCATCATATGTGAGTTTGTTAAAGATATTGTATAAGGCACTTGAATTAACACCAAAAACTCACACATTAGAGGTCAACTATACTTATAAATTGAGAATCAAGTCTGTAAAGATTGTGAATGAACGTGTTGTCAAATTTTACATTGAGCTAAAGAAGAATGAACCTGATAGGACAAAGTTTCCTCTTTGTGTTAATATAATTAGGGAGCCCATGACCATGTTATATGAAAGGCCAACTAATTAGTTTTTAGCACGTACCTCATCATGAAATCTGTTTCCATCCTCCAAATAATAGTACCTATCAAACACATATGGAGCAGAATCCTGGGCCAATTGAGATGGCAAGAAACGAGAATATGAATCTTGAGGCAGTTGAGATGGTAAGACATGATTCTTTCACGAGGTCATGTGTTACTGATTGTCGGGATGCTGGTTTGGTAGACATTTTTGTGCGTATTTACTTTCCCATTCATTATCTAGTTCTCAAAGACATATCTCTTCTACGCCTATAAAATAAAGACAATTATATTACCAATAAAAAACAGAAAACTGTTGAAATAAGTTGAGTTAAATATTGTTTTGTACTTGAAGTCAAGATGTACATGACCTAGGATCAAGCGTTGCTTGACCTGAACTACAGAACTTCAAATGAGTGTAAGGTCATATTATTCTCGACCTAAAGTCAATAATTAAGCTGTCTTCAGTCTAGGTCAAACGATTCTTGACTTTACATACAGTCAACCCTCTCTTGACCTAAAGGCAAGAGTTTACTGACCTGACCTAGGGTCAAAAACTACTGTCAACAACTACTTGATGAGAGTCAAGAGGATCTTGACCATGGTGTGGGATCAACATCTACTTGACCTAGGCTCTCTTCATCACAAGTCAAGTTATTCTTTAACTTACCTAGGGTCAAGCCTTTCTTGACCAAAGATCAAGGGCTTATTAACCTAACCTAGAGTTAAGAATTACTGTCCATAACCACTTGACTAAAGTCAAGAAGCACTTGGCTAGGATCAAAATTTTTTTGACCTAAGATCTAGGGTGTTCTTGACCCGAGCCTTGTACATGTAACAAGTGGAACATTCAGTCTATAAATAGTATAATTGAACCCAAAAATTTGTCAATACTGATAATCAATGCCTTATAACAAAAACCCACACCAAAAACTCAAACATTTTACCAAAAAAAATCCTATAAAAGGCTTACCTTTATCTAAAACAAAAAATATTTTTACTAATAAATCCCATACTAGTCGAACATTATCCCCTTTTTTAAAGGATTTTTTTAACAAATCTCTAAAAGAATTTTTCACCAACTCAAGAAAGAAATAAATTTTTATAGACATTTTAGAAAAAAAAAATCGAACCTTTTTATCCTCTTCTATTGGGTTCTAAAACTTCAAATCAGCCGATTTATAAACTGAGGTTTTCTTCTCTTCTACTGGCTTCTTTGATGGTATTTTTGTCCTTGATGATGAACATTTAGGTGAGGTTTTAAAGTTGATTTTCTCCCCTCCGTAGAATGGATGTTAGCCATTTTTGGTATTTTTTGGTTCCCTGATACGAGAAAAAAAATAGTGAACAACTTAAATACTAACTTCAATTTTGGGCGATTTTTTCCCTTCGATTTTTAGGGAATTGAGACAAGAGGAGAGAGAGATGGAGAGGGGAGAGAAGAGAAATAGAAAGAGGAAAAGAGAGAAATGAGTTTTACAGGGAAGAGAGTTTCCTGAGGACATTTTCGCCTTTTAACTTGTGTGTGCTTTAATTTTTTGTCATAAAAAACTTATTAATGAGCCTAAGCCTAGTCCTAAAAATGTCTAATTGACCCTAAATAAGTCCTATCTATGTCTTTTTCTCAGAGGTGAGAGATTATTGGACTATGCTCCGTCCTATACATAGTACAAGTATGTTTTGTATCAACAAATGTGCTTGAACCAAGTAGGTCTAAGGCTTCACTTTGCCTAGTAATAGAGGTCTCTTGGTTCAATATACTGCCCAGGAAATAAAAAGTGAAAGAGGATCTATGGGTTTCATACAGTTATTTAAGTAGTATCTATATGTAATACTAGATAAAAGTAGTTATATACATATAATAATATGTATGTAATACTAGATAAAAGTAGCTATATACATATATCTAGTCATCTCTAAAATGTTTTGATAGTTGTCATTGTTAGTTTTAAAAATGATTTTCGCAATGGAAGATTGACCTAGGAACATTCACAAATTTTCTCTAAACAATTGACTATATGAATGCATAGTATTAATTCATAACAAATAGGAAAATAGAATGAGAATAAATCTAATATCTTTTATAGCCTATCAGTGAATCCTAGGTTTTGTGTTTCTTAAACTACGATTTTCTAATTCATGCCCCAAGTACAATTGGATGAATATATAGGCATTGCGTATAATCTCTCAAAACTCATACTTTAGGCTCTTGCAATATTCTGAATACATAAGATTGCAAGAGTTTGTTTATAGAGAATAGGAAAATTCTCTTCTTTTTCTCTCTAAGTTATGAATGCTCTGTAGAAAATAATACGTAGTATTTCTATTATTTGCTAGGGTTTCCTTTATATATATATATATTTATTAAACTGTTTAATAAATAATATATTAATTATATATATATAGCCCTTTAAATAAAACGTGACCTTAGTTTTTAAATTCAAAATTTAAACAAATTAGGGAACTTATCTCTCTATAATTTAAATTAATTGATTCATAATTAATAACAATTACTAATTACATATAGATAAATTATTTATTTAGACAAAGTGTGCAATAACAGAAATAATATAATATCCAGTCGAGTGTTTGTAAGAGGTGGAATTGGAAACCTATGAACCTGTAATTCAAGATTTAATAAATTATAATAATTATTTAAATTCTTTAATTAATTTGTCTAATTTATTAATTCCAGTATAAATATACTAAAAATCCAAAATTGCACTCTTGAAATTACAGAATTAATTTACTCAGAAAACAACGAGCAGTCCATTGATTTAATCATTACATGTAGTTCAATCCTCTATAGACAATTCATAATTGGAGTTAAGTTATATTTCGTTTACCTCTCTAATTACATTTTTATCCTTGTGTACTATTGATTCTCTAATAAATGATTAACTTATAAATCTATTATAAATTGAGTACTCAAACTATTCAAGTCCTGAATCAATACATAAGGGAATCATGTTTCTAGCTTCCAGATGGAAGCAGTGGATTCCATATCTATAGGTTATATTCTCAGCTACTCATCTCATCATGTTCCCAAGATACAAGTATTGTCACGACCCGAGGCTGGGGTCAATGACAGAATGGGTATTTCATAAATTAGAAATACCAAAAGAACTAAATAAAAAGACTCAATTCATTCAAAATTTTGCCACTGAGACTTTAACCTTTCAAAACTAGCCTCAACAAAATACTTAAATAAAAAGAAAATCCCACAGTTATGCGTCACTCATTGAATACAGACCTTAAATAAAACAACTGTTTTAATAGTCGTACATCACAAATCATCTCACACTCAAACTCGGACATAAGTAATACAAACCATGTTCAGATTTCATATTCTAATTTATAAAGTTTAATGAAATCCAAATTCTTACTCAAATTTAAAAATTTCACAAGTCTCGTAGGAAATTACCAAAATATAAATAAACTAGTTGTTCTGCAAATGCCTCGATTTATCTCTTCTGATCCAAATTACACTGAGTGCCACCTGAAGGGAAAAAAGGGGTGAGCTAATGCCCATTAGAGAATCAATTACAAGTTCCTACATATATATAAAATATACTCATGTTAAAGGTCCTGTATGGTCAGTATTCCATTCAAAACAGTTCACAAAACTCAAGTAGAAATCATAGTCCAATGGTTAAACATTTCAAACCATTGTAACATCCATTAAAACCAGTACATATCCTTTCAAGCTAACATATATCCATGTATGCAATCATGATGTCCGAAGTGTCCTAATGGATCACTCGTAAGTCCGATCCACCTAAAGAGGCACCGTAAGTCCGATCACCTGATGTAGGGCATCGCAAGTCCGATCATCCGATGTGGGGTATCGTACGTCCGATCACCCAATGTAGGGCATTGTATGTCCGATCATCCAATGTAAGGCATCGTATGTCCGATCACCCAATATAGGACATCGTAAGTGCAATCACCCAATGTAGGGTATCGTAAGTCCGATTACCCAATGTAGAGCATCGTAAGTCCGATCACTCAATATAGGGCATCGTAAATGTGTGAATATATGCAAATGTTTTATAAATAACAGAATAAGGATATGCACTATTTCCACAAAATTGTAAAATAACCATGCAGTAGTCTTTAATCAAATCACTTCTAGTCCTCAAAACTGAGTTCTCAAACCATTTTACAACAACTATTTTCTATCAAAACCCAAAAATCCAATTTCCTGCAGAAATCAATCCAAAATAGTATATATGACATGCCAACCAGTATGACCTATCTCCCAGGCAGTTTATATCTCAAATTAGGTCAAAAATGGACATAAACACAATTTTTATAAATTATTTCACGAAATTCTATATTTATTGAAAATATATAAAATTCATAAATTAAATTAATTTTTGAATCAAGTAATCGAATCCCTATCTCTATCGAGCGTCCAACTAGCATTACAAGGCTATGGAGAAAGTTTGGCGTCGTTTGGGTGTCGTTTGGAAGAGCGGACGTCGTTTTTGAAACTTTGGTTCCTTGATTTGAAAACTTGATTTTCAAACAGAGCTTCAAATCATGAAACGGATTTCACCACTGAATTCAGAGCACCCAAAAACCCTAGGTTAGACATATAATTTGTCAAATTTGGATGCGGGCCCTACGACACGCAAATTGAGGCAAATCTGAGCCGTCCGATTTCGTTTTTTGGGCCCGTTTCGGAACACAGTTAATATATATCTTATTTTTCGTTATTTTCAACGTAGATTCCAAAAATGATATCAGTTTTAAAATCTAATGGTCCGATCGAAAACTCAATTTCAAAACCAATTACACACAAAACTGTCTAACGAAACTAAAATCAAACGGAGCAAAAATGAGGTACAAGGTACCTACAATCAGATGCGACCAGTTTCACAACAAACAGTGGCCGGAATCGGCTCCGGCGAGGAAAAGAAACCGTGGAGTTTCCTGCACTTTTCCGGCGATCGCAGCTCCGACGGGGCTGATTCTGGCGGCAGGAGCTTCGTCCGGCAGCTGGGCATCGATGCAGGTCAGTGGCGTAGGGCAATGATGGCCGGAGGTGGCTCAACGGAGCTTCGCCGCATTTCGGATTTTGGGTTTTCTCCAGGGATCAAATCGAAAAAGAATGGGAAAATGCAGGGGTTTAAGGGTAATTTTCGTAACTGTAGCGTCACGTGTGAAGTTGGGGTTAATTGAGCACTATTTTGCTTATTTGCACTTGGACCTAGTTTTCTGAAAATCTTCTCAAAAATTCCTTGAATAATTACATTTTGACCCAAATTTTCAAACTTTTCCTACATTTTTGCCCAAATGAACCTAAACCTAAATCCGTCCAAATTATTTTTTTTAAGGTAAAAGACCAATTTTCCCTTACAATTGTCTATGGGATTTCACATGCTTCTCTCCTTAAATGAATTTCGTCCTGAAATTCAAGTACAAGGTATACACTCAAAGTACAACTTCAAGTTTAAAATTAAATAAATGAGGGTATTTTTCATATATCTCCGTCTCGAGTTCTCAAGTGACTTCCTCTTCTTTATGGTGATTCCAAAGAATTTTGACAAGTAGAATTTCTCTATTGCGAAGAACTTTGAGTTCTCTTTCTATTATTCGAATTGGTTGCTCTTTATAAGTAACATTCTCCTGAATTAGTATCTCCACGTATTGAATTACATGAGATGGGTCAGGAACATATTTCCTCAGCCTTGAAACATGAAAGACATTGTGCACATGGCCTAATTGTGGTGGTAAGTCCAATCGATATGCTACCGGCCCAATTCTTGCAGTAATCATAAATGGCCCAATATATCTTGGAGCTAACTTTCCTTTAACTCCAAATCTAGTAACTCCGCACCTCGGTGTAACCTTTAGAAACACTAGGTCACCAACGTCAAACTCTACTTCTCGTCTCAGGGATCTTCATAACTCTTTTGATGACTTTGAACAACCTTAAGTCTTTCTCTTATCATGTTGATCTTATCAGTAGTCTCTTGTATCAATTCTGGCCCAAGAGTAACTCACTCTTCTGTGTCAGCCCAATACAAGGGTGACCTACATGGTCTACCATATAATACCTCATACTGAGCCACACCTGAACTGGTTTGGTAGCTGTTGTTGTATGCAAATTCCGCTAACGATAAATGATCATCCCAGCTTCCACCAAATTCCAGTATACATGAGCGAAGCATGTCCTCTAGAGCTCTCAGATTGGCCATTTGTCTGTGGGTGATGAGCTGTACTAAGATCTAGTTCTGTTCCCAAAGCTTGCTATAAAGCTCTCCAGAACTTGGATGTAAATCTTGGATCTCTATCAGAAACTATACTGGAAGACACTCCATGTAAACGAACAATGTGATCCACATAAAGACGACTAAGTCTGTTGAGAGAAAAGTCAATTCGAATCGGTATAAAATGAGCAGTTTTAGTCATTCGATCAACAATTACCTAAATTACATCATTTTTCCTTTGAGTTCTCGGCAATCCTGTTACAAAATCCACAGTGATCTTATCCCATTTCCATTCTGGAATAGGCAATGGCTGAAGTAATCCAGCTGGTCTTTGATGTTCTGCTTTTACTTGCTGACAGATTATACACTTAGCCACAAAAGTAGCTACATCTCGTTTCATGCCTTTCTACTAATACTGTCTCTTTAAGTCATGGTACATCTTAGTACTACCGGGATATACTGCAAACTTAGATTTGTGAGCTTCAGTCAAGTTAGTCTCTCGAAGGTGTGGATTATTAGCTATAGCTAACTTTCCATTGAATAGTACAAATCCTTCTCTATTAGTACTCCAACTATCTAGTTGTTCACTATTTTGAAGTTGGTTCCAAATTTTCTTTAATTCTTGATCTTTCCTTGACTTTGTTGAGCTATCTGAAGAAGTGAAGGAGTAGCCACCACATTGCTAACATAAGCAATATTATTTCTCTCAGAATACTCCAAATTATAATCACCAATAGTGACTGAATTTTTCCACTCTTCAATTATCAAAGAAGCAAGTATACCATGAGATTTACGGCTCAAGGCATCTGCTACCACATTTTCCTTTCCGGGATGATACCGAAGATTGAAATCATAATCCTCCATATATACAATCCTTCTCCTCTGTCTCAAATTCAAGTCTCGTTGACTGAAGAGATATTTCAAACTCTTGTGATCAGAGTAAATATCAAACTTAACACCATACAAGTAACATCTCCATATCTTGAGAGCAAATATTACAGTCGCCAATTCTAGATCATGAGTAAGATAATTCTTTTCATGAGGTTTCAATTGACGAGAGGCATAAGCTACAACCCGGCCATTTTCCATTAAAACACATCTCAATCCCAGACCAGTAGAATTTATGTACATCGCATATTTTTTACTACTGTCAGGGACAATCAGAATAGGTGCAGTTGTCAGTTTTTCCTTCAATTTTATGAATGATGTCTCACACTCGTCATTCCAAGCAAACTTGACATCTTTCTTCGTTAACTTGGTAAAAGGAAAAGCAATACTCGAGAAGTTTTCCACAAAACGACGATAATAACCAGCTAAATCAAGGAAACTTCGCACCTCAGTAATATTTCTCGATCTTTCCCATCCTAGAATAGACTCTATCTTAGATGGATCAACTGAGATACCATTTTGAGAAATCACATGGCCCAAGAATTTAACTTCTGTCATCCATAAATCACATTTCGATCTCTTGGCATATAACTGATGATCTCTCAAAGTCTGAAGCACGGTCCTTAAATGTTCAGCATGTTCTTCCCGAGCCTTAGAATAAATCAAAATGTCATCAATAAACATAACTACGAATATATCCAAATAAGGCCTGAAGATTCTGTTCATAAGGTCCATGAACGCTGCAGGTGCATTCGTCAACTCGAAAGGCATAACAAAAAACTCGAAATGACCATATCGAGTCCTGAATACAGTTTTCAGTATGTCTTCTTTACGAATCTTCAGTTGGTGATACCCAAATCTCATGTCTATCTTTGAAAAGAATTTGGATCCTCCGAGTTGGTCAAACAACTCGTCAATTCTTAGCAAAGGATATTTATTCTTTATTGTAAGCTGGTTTAGCTTTCTGTAGTCCACACAAAGTCTGAGTATACTATCAGTTTTCTTGGCAAAGAGAACTGGAGCACCCCAAGGTAAGGTACTACTCTTGATGAACCCTTTTGACAATAGGTCATCTAGTTGTTCCCTTAATTCAGTCATTTGCGGGAATAGAAACTGGTTGAGTTCCAGAAACTAAGTCGATACATAATTCAACCTCTCTGTCAGGTAGTAATCCAGGTAAATCCTCTGGAAAGACATTAGGAAATTCACTAACCACTGATATCCATGGGTATTCATTAGCAGTTCCTATTTCTCTATCAATGGTGAATAAGCTTCCATAACATTCCAATTTCTTTCTCCCACCAATACTTGCTCTTAGGAGAGGACTGAGGCTTATTGGATTCAAATCAACTTGATACACAACTAAATAATTATCTTCAGTACGAAAAGTCATATTTCTTCTATGACAATCCACTATTGCTCTATATTTGGACAACCAGTCCATACCAAGAATCACATCAAATTGGTTCATAGGTATCATAATCAAATTAACTAATAACTCACATCCATCAGTGACGATAGGACAAGAGTTGCATATAGTAGACACACTATTGCATTTCCCAAAGGAGTATCAAGATTCAAAGCAGGATCAAAGATTTCAAATTTTAAACCCAACATATTAGCAAACGACACAGATATAAAGGAATGTGATGCACCGGTATCAAATAACATATGAGCCCAAGAGTGATAAAGTAAGATCATACCATCAACCGCTCTAGTTCCAGGCTGATCATATCCCTCTGTCCTAGTGACTGCATAGGTTTGAGCTTTCCCCTTTCCTTTGTTTCCTCTGCCTTTACCCGGATGACTACTACTAGACCTAGGAGTACTACTATGGGACTGTCCATAACCTCCTTGTGTTCCAGATACCTGAGGTGTCTGGCATCCTGTGGTGAAGGTAGAACCCTGAGGATGATATTGGTGCTGAACAAGAGAGTTAAAAGTCGGTGCTGAGCTCTAAAAATGAGCAGGCCTAGTTTGCCGACTAGGGATGGGCATCGAAGTTACTTGACTCCCCTATTGTCCTCTGGTGGTCGGTGAAAGAGTCTGCAAAAACTGGGGGCAATTTCTTCTAAAATGGCCCTATTGACCATAGTAGTGGCAGGAATACGGAGTAAAATGCTCACTTCCTGTTGAAACAAAATTGCCACTGCGTCCACTGCTCTGTGAACCCTGTCTTTGCCATCGTCCCTTTTTCATTTTTCGGTCTATACCTTTTCCCTTATATCCACTCGTAGTTCCTCTATCACCAATCAACGTAGCTTCAATTCTCTGAGCTGTACCATAAGCCTCAATAAAGGTAGTAATTGGAAATGGCTCTAGTTTGGTGAGAATCTCTAGCCTTAAGTTGGTTCTAAAATGAACCACTTGCAGTCTCGAATGGTTTCCCGATGTATGAGCATACTGGGAGAGTTCCACAAATCTCGCATAGTATTCATCAACAGTCATACTAGCTTGGCGCAAGATATTGTACTGTTTCAGCATCTCATTAACATGGTCGTCATTGGCATACTATCCTCTGAACAGTTCATCAAACTGTTCCCAAGTATAGTGGTAGTGTCATGAGTCAACCTAATAGTGTTCCACCAATGATTAGCAGCATCCTGAAGCAAGTACATTGCAAAGCCCACTCTAAACTCTGCTGGTACTACCAAGGTATCAAATTTCTTCTGAACTTCCCTAAGCCATCTCAGTGCAGCTGCGGGATCATGTTCGCCACAAAAGTTCGATGGGTTCAACTTAGTAAAATCCCTAAAGCTATTAGATCGATCATTTTCAGCAGTCGGCCTTGTCATAAGACCAGGTATCCTCTGCATAGCTTATTGAAGAGCATCACGAATATTAAAAGCATGAGGGTCTTGTTGTGGAGGAGCATCTTGTTCTCTCTCAGGTTGAGGCACTCTTCTTCTTAGAGGTATTTTCTTGATCTGTATTTCAATATATCCAATGTATTCGTAAGATGATGATTTTGTACTACCTATGTAAAAGAAATGTTCAATCTAGTTTAATAAGTGACACATTTTGAGTATTTTAAATTAAAACCTTGCTCTGATACAAAATTTTTTGTCACGACCAGAGGCCGATGTCAATGGCAGAATGAGTATTTCATAAATTAGAAATACCAAAAAGAACTAAATAAAAAGACTCAATTCATTCAAAATTTTTCCCTAGGGACTCTAACCTTTCAAAACTGACATCAACAAAATATTTAAATGAAAATAAAATCCCACAGTTATGCGTCACTCATTGAACATAGACCATAAATAAAACAACTGTTTTAATAGTCGTACATCACAAATCATCTCACACTCAAACTCGAACATAAGTAATACAAACCATGTCCAGATTTCATATTCTAATTTATAAAGTTTAATGAAATCTAAATTCCTACTCAAATTTAAATATTTCACAAGTCTCGTAAGAAATTACCAAAATATAAATAAACTAATTGTTCTGCAAATATCTCGATTTATCTCTTCTGATCCAAATTACACTGAGTGCCACCTGAAGGGAAAAAAGGAGTGAGCTAATGCCTATTACAGAATCAATTATAAGTTCCTATATATATATATATATATATATATATATATATATATATATACACAATATACTCATGTTAAAGGTCCTGCATGGTCAGTATTCCATTCAAAACAGTTCACAACACTCAAGTAGAAATCATAGTCCAATGGTCAAATTTTTCAAACCATTGTAACATCCATCAAAATCAGTACATATCATTTCAAGCCAACATATATCTATGTATGCAATTATGATGTCTGAAGTGTCCTAATGGATCACTCGTAAGTCCGAGCCACCTAAAGAGACGCCGTAAGTCCGATCACCCGATGTGGGGCATCGTATGTCCGATCATCTAATGTAGGGCATCGTAAATCTGATCACCCAATGTAGGGCATCGGAGTCCGATCACCCAATATAGGGCATCGTAAATGTGTGAATGTATGCAAATATTTTATAAATAACAGAATAAGACCCAATATAGGGCATCGTAAATCCGATCACCCAATATAGGATATCGTAAGTCCGATCACCCGATGTAAAGCATCGGAGTCCGATCACCTAATATAGAGCATCGTAAATGTGTGAATGTATGCAAAAATTTTATAAATAACAGAATAAGGATATGCACTATTTCCAAAAAATCTCAAAATAACCATGCAGTATTCTTTAATTAAATCACTTCCAGTCCTCAAAACTGAGTTCTCAAACTATTTTGGATTTTCTAAAAATTTCGGTATTACAACAGCTATTTTCTATCAAAACCTAAACATCCAATTTCTTACAGAAATCAATTCAAAACAGTATATATGACACGCCAACCAGTGTGACGTGTCTCTCAGACAATTTATATCTCAAATCAGGTCAAAAATGGACATAAACACAATTTTTATAAATTATTTCACGAAATTCTATATTTATTGAAAATATGTAAAATTTATAAATTAAATTAATTTTTGAATCAATTAATCGAATCCCTATCTCTATCGAGCATCCAACTAGCGTTACAAGGCTATGGATAAAGTTTGGCGTCATTTAGGTGTCGTTTGGAAGAGCAGACGTCATTTTTGAAACTTTGGTTCCTTGGTTTGAAAACTTGATTTTCAAACAGAGCTTCAAATCATGAAACAAACTTCATCACTGAATTCAAGGCACCCAAAAACCCTAGGCTAAACATATAATTTGTCAAATTTGGACGCGGGGCCCACGACATGCAAATTGAGGCAAATTTGAGCCGTCTGATTTCGTTTTTTGGGTCAGTTTCGAAACATAGTCAATATATATCTCATTTTTCATTATTTTCAACGTAGATTCCAAAAATGATATCAATTTTAAAATCTAACGGTCCGATCGAAAACTCAAAATTTCAAAATCAATTACACACAAAACTCTCCAACGAAATTAAAATCAAACAGAGTAAAATTGAGACATGAGGTACCTACTATCAGATTGCCTGTGAGGAGACGAATCCACGGCGACCAGTTTCGCGGCGAACGGTGGCCAGAATCGGCTCCGACGAGGAAAAGAAACTACGGCATTTTCTGTGTTTTTCCGATGATTGGCAGCTCCGATGGGTCTGATCTGGCGGCAGGAGCTTCGTCCAGCAGCTGGGCGTCGATGCCGGTCAGTGGTGCAGGGCAACGATAGCCGGAGGTGGCTCAACGGAGCTTCGTCGAATTTCGGAATTTGGGTTTTCTCTGGGGACCAAATCGAAAAAGAATGGGAAAATGCGGGGATTTATGGAAATTTTAATAACTGTAGCGCCACATGTCAAGTTCAGGTTAATTGGGGACTGTTTTATTTGCACTTGGACTCAGTTTTCTGAAAATCTTCTCAAAAATACCCTTGAATAATTACATTTTGACCTCAATTTTCAAACTTTTTTTACATTTTTGCCCAAATGAACCTAGACCCAAATCTGTCCAAATTCTTTTTTTTTTAAGGTCAAAAGACCAATTTGCCCTTATAATTTTCTATGGGATTTCACAAGTATTTCGATCTGTTTAAAAAATAAATCTTTAAGAAGTATGTTAAAGAACATAATATTATAAATAGGAGTCAATAACTACTCAGAATTAAGATTGATCTACATATAATCATCTAGTGACATTATTTGAACTCTTATCAGTTAACAGAATTTACGTGAGATTCAAATTATGTTTAGTACAGTATTATATAATTGAATTATATAAAGTATCTTCATTGTAATGTCAACACATCAATAGTCTGGATAAGACTATTACATTCTCAATGTTAATGGACCGTACTAGTAATATTTAATTATTACAGACTATATTTAGTTTATTATCCATAAATTTAATTCTCATGTATATAACCTTTATATACTAAATTTGTAATCACATAAATAAACTAAAAATTTTCTAATATTTAGAGATATACTAATTATGCACAAATTTAAATAGAAATATATCATTTTATTAATTCAGCAAATATCCAAAACATACATAATTTTCGGACATTACATTAACCCTAACAATGATTGTTGTTTTAGTCCATATAAAATATTTGAACATTTGAGAATGTTCAATAAGAGTATTTTCTTAGTGAAAAAGAAGTGGAAAATCTTTTATTTACTAGGAAAGACGTTAAAACCTATGACCTAGCTTCATCAGCAACGATTAATTATCAGCTGACCCATTGAATTCATATAAATGAGAATTAAATGACAGTCCTTAACCAATTTCTGGTTCATGTCATATATAATAAGCAATCGGAAAATTTTTGTTGACCCAATTTACGATTGTAATATTAGTGCCTCGATACCGATCGATTCGTGTGATATACTCCGTTGAAACACAATTATACTGATTTTCTTACATAAATATATATATATATATATATATATATACAATTATATTGAATTTTCCTTTTCTTGTTGATTGCAAAAATTATACAACTTAGTCCAATAAGTACATACGTCGCAAAAGTAGTGACCAGTGACAACTTGATGTACGGTTTTTATAGTCACTACAAAAATCTCCGTTTTTAGTTATATAAAAAATTTGTGACTAACAATAAAAAGTTAGTGACTAAAAGAGACTTAAAACTCCGTGCTTAAAAGTTTTAGTCACGAAAAATGTCATTTGTTATCGTGACTAAATATATTTTTAGTCACAAAAAATTTCATTATTATATATAAAAATTTGAAAATGTAATAGTGACAACTTGTGATTAAATATTATATACATTTACTCTCAAGAAATTTGTAACTTGACTAAATGTCACATTTGGTGGGAAAAAAAAAAGTCACTGACCATAAAAATTGCACTATTTAGTGTATTTTTTTGTATTGATTATTGTAAAATGTCATAATTTCTGCTAGAAAATTAGTTGAAAAATGTTGATTAGTTTAAAAATATTTACAACTTCGCATGAGCATAAAATCATAGTTTAGAATATAAGTGAGATTTACAGTGAATTTCCATTGACTATTCATTTGTCCGAAGTAAAGATTAAGAAGTGTGCTTATATTGGATAAATATCCTGGAATTTTATTGAATTTTGATACTCTATAAACGTTATTTTTTTTTCATTTTCTCACAATGAATTTTGCATAATATCTAAGTCATTTTTGAAAGACTTCAACATAAATATTCATATATTTTTCGTTATTGATAAAAGTAATTGAGTTTTATACTCTTTCCTTTTTTCTTTAGTCACACAAACTATTAAAATCCTAACATAAAATAGAGTTAATATTGCATTTATTTCTCTTGGACTTCTATAAGTAGGTTAAACCATATGCTACAAGCCCATTACTCTTAGTTGGATAATTAATATTATCGTGGCTAAGAACAACTTCAAAACAGGGACAACTTATAGATATTTAATGCCTTAATAATATACACTCATAAATTTGGTACTAAATTTGATATCCCCATGTCACCGTAACTTTACAATACCAAAACAGAGAGATATCAGGAACCTCGGAGAGCACCTCTAATATTTGGTTGTTATCAGATCAAATTAAGAAAAGCTAGATGCCGCTAGCCTATATATATAAATATATATATATATATATGTCACGCTAGTTATAAAGTTCAACTATATCATAATATGAATTAAAGGAGTCCACACATTCTAATCTTTGTGTTATTCATTTTTAAAATAGCTTATGATGTCACTTTTGAACGTAGAAACTTAGTGCGAAATTGCAGACTACGTATAATGTCCATCGGTAAAATAGGCCGTTAAATTTGATGAGAAGGAATATTTGAAGGGCTTGTACAAAATTCCAAGCACAAAGTATCGAAAATTAAAAAAAATCTGAACTGATTTTTTGTTTTTTGAAAAAAACCCAATTATTTAGGAAACTATTATTTTTTAAAAATTTAATTAAAAAAGTAATATTTTAAAAAAATATTATTTTTTAATTAATATTTTTTCAACGTATTCGAAATAACCAATCAAGTGACTTAGAATACTTTTAAAAATAACAGTTTTATAATTAAATGCGAAAATTTTCAGAACAATTTTAAATTTTAAGATTTTTTAATCTTTTTAAAAAATTACCGTAAAAGATCAAATTTTCTCATATTCAAATCACGTGGGGGTTTCACATCATTTTCACGAAAGATATCTTACTGCCAAATTAAGTAGAGGTTCACAAGCTTCTACGTTTCAATTTCTTTTCTAAGATGTTGCTTAATTAATTTTCAGATGTTGCGTTGTCAATATTCACACTCTTCACCATCTTGATCTACTTCTTCACTTAGCTATTTTTTCCACCAGATTGCATGGCTGGGAGAGTACTAGCTCTCCCAAAGCATTAATATACACACATGTTTGTTGTGCACATCAGCAATAGGCGCACATGTAAGAATAAATACTGATGGTGCCATTGTAGGACCCACCTGAAAATACTGGTGATAGAGTGTATTACGTGGCAGGTATATATACATATATGATGACTAGATCTGATAGTAGTCGGGTATATGGGAACCTGGGGTGCTAGAGCATGTCTAACAGCCCCCCTCGAGGTCCTTTGGTTCATGAAAAAATTACCTCAAAGCAAGATGTATCGGTGGCTTGTGGAAATTTTATGGTAGACGATTTGTTGTTTGTTGCTGTGCAAAATGTAGCTGCCTTGCTATTTTAACAGTTTTCTTGAGATGTAATTAAGTGATTTTAGGTGGAGAGATTATATGTACGGTGGTTATGATAGGTTGCTGTCAAAACTAATTGCAAAGATAGGGGGTTGTGGTGAAGTACACGGTTCACTTTTTAGACGAGTACATACAACTAATTAATTAGAAGAGGTTGCTTCTGTAATTGGTCCTTGAAACAAAGCTTGTGTGACTAGAGAGTCCCGCGAATCTTAATATAATCTTAAAATTTTTCATGTCAGATTATCAGAAAAACAGATTTGTTGAGGTATCGTGACTGACTTGAGTTTATAGTGAAAAAGAATTATAAGATTTGATCAAGTAAGCAAAAATAATTAATTATTAAGAATCTGAAAATTAGAAGTTTTTTACGATCAAATCTCATGTATTTTATAAGTTCTCTTTCTCTTTCTGTTGATAAAATAGAAGAAATCATATCTATTTGATTTGACTTGAGGACCAAAATTCTATTAATTTTTACTTAATATAATGATATCTAATTAAGATCCTATTAGTAAGAACTTGATTAGTGATGAGTATCCTCATATCACAAAACTTATACCTAATTGTTATTTTTCGAACCCATGAATTAGACTACTAAATGGCTTACTTAATTAATATAATTGTTATTAAATCGTATACGCCCATAATTAGGAAATAAAACACAACCTGAAACAAAGCTTGTGTGACTAGAGAGTCCCACAAATCCTTGGCAAATGGTTTCTTATATTTGTGCAAGATATGTTTGTCACATTATTCCTGGGTAATGCATATAAAAACAAAGAAGAAACAATATTATAGGTTAATGTCCAACATGTGACTCTCATACTCATGGGTTTATATGTGTTGTGTTTGAGTAAAGCCTTTTGCAAACTGCTGATATAGAATTACCAGCATGCATTGCCGGCCTAACTCTTAAGCCCAAAAAGCAATGACTTAGGTTCCATTTTAAGAAAGGTCCAAAATATAAAATATTTTAATTATTATTACTTTTTTATGTTTAATTTTTTTAATCAAATATTATTTTTTTGTACTTTGGTCTCCCATTATAAAAAAACTCCATCATCTTTTAAATAAAAAAGGAAGGTTTCATACTTTTCAAATTAAAAAAGCCCATCACTTTTTAAATTAAAAAAAGTTTTCAATCATAATTTTTGACTGGATATATTTCTCATATATTTATTTCTTTGTTTTTTAAAGGACAGTACAAATCTTTAGTCATTATAGTTTCCTACTTTAGTTTTGAACAGAAAAACAGATGCAACAAAGTGTTGAATGCTTTCTTCCTTATATTATTTTTATTTTAAATAATTATGTCAATAATATTTTTTAATAATTGGTCTCGCCATTTTGGGTATAATTATAATTATAAAATAATTCTTAAAATAATTGTAAAATTCTCAAAATACTCTATAGATCATATAAAATTTGATATATTATTTTTCTAAAATCATGTACTTCATTAATTCGTATATAGTTTGATATGTTATTTTTTAAAATAATATACTTATTAGGCTGTTTACGGTTTGATGTGTTATCTTCTGGAATCGTACTTTTCGTTAGGTTGTATACGGTTTGATATGTTATTGTCTGGAATCATTCATTAAATGGTCAACACGTGACTAAGTGCCATTTGATAATTTATAGAAATTTAGTTTGAGACTAGTTTTGAAACATATTAAAAGTTTAGGGACCATTAATATATAAATTTGAAATTTAAGGGAAAAAATGATACTCAAACAATAATTTGAGAGCATTACTGCTAATCACCATTTTTTTAAAAGACCTCTATTTTGAAATTTTGCTTAGTGCCTCAAATTATGTTAAAACGCCCTGCTAGGGTGTCTATATTTTATTAAGTTCTGTTGTAAACTAGGCAAAGAAAGATCTTTCTTGAGCATTAAATATTGCTTTCATATTGAACTTTGTATTTGGTGGAACAAGAAAAAGAATTGAACTATTCAATTCTTTTTTGGCGGAAATATATCATACACATATATATATATGGTTATAAGTTTTGATACGATTATCATTGAGTTTCTTTACGTGAAGATCATATAAGAATAACAATATTTTCTTAGCGCAATTAATATAGTTTTTATTTTGTGTACGGGTAAAAGATGAGAGTTTGTTCATGTTGGAAATTAGTTTCTCAAAAAGGAGATGTTACGAGATTGGTGGACGCCTCATGGGAAACTTTGTAGCCGCTATTTTATTTTCTGTTTTGTTCTTTCTTAATGTATGAAACATGAGTATCAACCACAAAGATACTCCAGATGCATACACTACTTACTAACAACAAAGATAAAGAGGGACAATAAATTTGTTTTTCTTGGCAATACTATTTGGCAAAAAATTTCTCTTTTCATCAAGGTAATATACAAGAGAATGTATAATTTTATTGTTTGTTTATTTATTTTGTAGTTACCTTCACAACTCATGATAAACTAATTGGGGAAAATATTATATGAGCATTGTATAAAATAAGTAACTGGTTTTATTAACCAAATTAGTTACTTGAAATCAGAAATCAAATTAGTTTCTGTCAGTGAGTAGAAAACTAGCAATTAAAGAAAATAAAGAAACTAGTAGTTGGTAACAAAATCGATTAGTGGTAAACATTAATCACTAGAGAATTGTTGCCAGTAACCAATTAAAGAAACTATCCAATTGCCAAATAAACTCATAACCAGATAAACTAGTAATCAAATTTTTTTTAAAAAATTAGTAACCAACAAGTAGAAAAACCATCTAGTTACCAAAGAAACTAACAACTAGAAACTAGAGAAACTAGTAATTAGAGAAAACCATCTCGTTATTCAGAAACTAGAAACAGGGGAAACCATTTGGTAACCAAAAATCATATGCTTACCAAAAATAATAATTACTACTGAAAAGAGAAATAAATAATCAGAAACTAAAGAAGCTAATTTAGTTATAAGAAACCCGAAACGAATATGGTTATCAGAAAAACTAGTAACTAGTTGCTATACTAATTACTATTAATCTATGTGTTTACTACATGCTACTAAATTGTTGTTTATTAGTTACTATAAGTAACTCGAAAACAATTTATTCTAAAACAAAAAATTTAGAGCAGAAAAAAAATGCCAATAAAAAAGTAAAAGTATAACGACAATAAATTCGGTAATTTGAAACTAGTATCCAGGTTAGTTAGTAAAATCCTATAATCAAATTAGTTTCTACCTATAACCAAAAATCAATATAGAAACTAATAACCATAGGATAAGAAACCAGAGAAACTATGTAGTTACTAAAGAACCATCTTCTTAACAAAGAAACCATCTATACTTACTAGAAATACAATTTTTTTGCCGAAGAAACTAATAAACAGAGAAGTCATCTAGCTACCAAAAAAAAAAAAAACATATTTTTAATAGCAAAACGTAACCAAAGAGCTATCTGATTAAAAAAGAAATTACTAGCCAATAACTAGTACCAAGAAAGACTATTTGGTTACTTAAGAAATCAACATGTGACCGAAAAAGCCTTAGTTACAAAATTAACTACTAATTAGATTGATTACTAGTATCCAAGTGGTTGTCAACTATAAAATAATTGGTTACCATAAGCTCCGAATTAGTTCTTGTTTGCTAAAATAGTTGGTGATATATGGTAACCTCGAAAAAATAATCATTGGTAATCTAATGGTTTTTAATAGTAAAAAAAAATTAATAGAAAGGAAAAAAAAATCAACAAAAAGGAAAGAAAATAGAAAATGCATCTTCATGGAGTCCAACTTAGGAAAGGCCACTAACGTGTTAAGGAAGCCCAACAATTATGCGAGCTGGTTTTTCTGTTTTAGTTTTTAGACTATTTGCTTGAAAAAGATGAATATATTTCCAAGTTTGCCACTGCATCTTTTAGCAGGCAGGGTTTTAGAAAATGCCAACGTTATGTCGTACGAGAATAATACTATTTAAGTTCATATTTTTCTCCTTTCTTCCCCCCCCCTCAAAAGATAGGTAAAACCGTCCATAACACTCAAAATTTATGTATTTCATAATTTGATAAATGCCAACGACAAAGTCCATTACAGTGGGTCCAACAACAAGATTCAAAAGGTCTTTCAAATGGACAGTCCAAACGCAACAAATATGTTTCTTGTTAGCATTTCTTTTAACATTGATTATTTGTTATAGGACTTTTTTTTTAAAATAAAAAAATTGTAATGTTAAAAAACGATCATGTGAATTAGGCTCTGCACTAAAAAACACAATTATATATCCCTTGAATTTGAGGACGTACAAAATCCTCCATACTCGTTAAAAATATATGGGAATTTTATGAAAATTAGTGAAAAAGAACACATGAGATTTTTATGACAATCATTTGTTTTCATTTAAAAAAAAAAAATTGAAAGGGCGTTTCAATGTGTTTTTAAAAAGACTAGGGCTTTTACAAAAATCGAGGCCTGAAGAAAAAAAAATTGAAACATCCCGGATGAGTTATGATTTACAACGAATATCATTTTTTACAAGCTTCTTTAGAACAATAACACTTTAATCATTGTACTAGTACCAATGGGTAAACTTAATGCCAATGTCAAAACTCGATAAATGAATGAGTAGACATTATTATCTTTTTTTGTACCATGTTTTTACAAGAATTCTTGAGCCTTTTAAATCTATGACCCTTATGATACAAGTATATGCAAGGTTTTCTAAAGGTTTAAGATTCCTTTTCATCTTTTTTTAATCCTTACTATAAATGTAATATCTATATATAAGATATACACTAAGAACTTTACAAGAACACATATTATATTTCTTTGCATTTTTTTTCAATTTTATTTTAGACTTCTCAATTCAAATTTATAGATAATACATATTAGCAGGGTATTTATAAATTTTAATTTTTTTGCGGGAATGCAATTTATTTTTCATTTTTCATTTTAACTTAAATATTTAAAGGAAACTAAAGGTTGAAAGAGACGGGGGAGTTGGTTTACAAATCAGTTCGTGGATAATATCTCACAGGGATCATATACAGTGACGCCACGTTTTCACTAATATTTAATCCATAGAGTTTTGCTTCGTCAACTATGGTTTAAATGTTAATTTGCTAGGAAACTGGGAGAGCTTGAAAAATAAAGAATTTTCTGATTTTATTAACCTGGCAAGGTGAGCTAAAAGGTAATTCCTTTTTAATAACTCAATAACAGTTCTAGAAAGTAATTAATTGGATTAATGCACGAATCACTTCCAAATATTTTATCAAATAGCTTTCTTGCTTTCTTAGGCAACATATTTTCAAATAATTAGTTGTACGAGTAACCACAACTTTATACGGCTTTTATATAAAGTGATTGACGAGTAGCTAAGTATTTTTGCTGACTTGCTTCCATTGTTTATGATCATTAATTTTGAAATCTTCGTTTTATTGATCCCATTTATCATATATTCTTAATTATCTTTTCAAATTTGGAACGGTTTCTTAATGCATGCAGTTAATTTAGCTATAAATTTTAAAAAAAAAAAAGAAAATTTCAAACTTATAAATATAGTTGTTTTTCTTTAAATCTCGACTTGAATTTGCTTCGGTACACAATGTAAGACTTTGCAAAATTATCCACACATAAAGAATATTGAGCTGAGTTGCCAAATTTGACTGATTATTTCAAGTGATAAAGAATACCTAAATGAATATCTGATTAATAACGGAAATTAGTAATTGACGTGCATATGCATGAGTCTTTATGGAGTTTCATGCTGACATACTGCAATGCAACTTTTTTTTTAATTTTTTTTTTATGAAAGTCAAATTCCGATCAACTCTTTTGACAAAAATCAAATAGGGAGTTTAATTTTTTGAAGCATGAACACCTACTGGTTTTGTGTATTTCTAAATGTTGTGACGTTTCTAGATGTTACTTTTAGTAACAATTTTTGGGTTACTACTAAAACCTTGTGTGTCAAAATTTGTGACTAATAATATTAGTTCTTTTAAAACAAAATTTTTCTGAAAATATCTTTCACTATGAATTTTATTTATCAAATCAATTAGTCATAACTTTTGTGGTTAAAAGTTGAGACTAAAAATATTTCTAAACATGGACATAATCGTATAATAACAAAATCGAAAGCTGATATACTGAATTAGCTCATCTTCGTCTGATAATCTAATAATATTTATAGATTATCAAAATAGCTCATGTTTAACTGGCTGCTGTATGGCAATGGTCCTTGCTCCATGGTAATGGAATCGATTACATACGTATGCCAATTACTTAGTATAGACATATATTTCACTAGTTCATGACGTCGCGCTTTTACAGCACCAACACGAAAAATAAAATTTATAATTTATTCCGAGTGTTTCAAAAGCACTATGGAAATAATCAACACATCTAATTGACCGGCACTGATCACTGTTTGCTGCAATAAATATATTATATATACGAATGAATAAATTAATAAAATGTGGTACATGTACATTAATGATCAGAGCAGCCTATATTGAAAACCATGTTTTGACTTTTCCGAATTTAATAACGTTAAAAAATGTACCCTCGCTGGATTATAAATACTACAAATGGATAAGAATCAAACCAAGGC
The DNA here is from genome assembly GCA_002914805.1 of Parasponia andersonii. Lineage (NCBI taxonomy): Eukaryota > Viridiplantae > Streptophyta > Magnoliopsida > Rosales > Cannabaceae > Trema > Trema andersonii. The sequence goes on along the minus strand of JXTB01000019.1, from coordinate 1,626,334 downwards.
TCGGAGTGCAATTAATCTTTTATCTAAATTTTGTTTTCACTTATCCATATTTTCTTGGAAAACATGGCTGTTTCCGTAGCTACCAAATTCATGGTGATGTCAATATATGTTTCGGCGTTGTTGCTTATCCTCCTAGAATTTGCTACTGCGTTCCATGATGTAGCCGCGGAGAAACTTGGTTAGTAACAGAATAAGTACTATCGGTTAAATAATTAACAGGCTTTTGTTTAAATCTTTTTAATTGATAGGTACGAAGGTTTTAATTTCTTTGTTTGAAGATAACACATATATCAACCACCGATTACTTTAGAATTTTTACAAAATGCGTTATTTATTTATTTATTTTGATTTTATAAAAATAGGGTTTAACTAATGATCTTTATTTATTATAAATTAAAAAAAAATTATAATTATCTAATTCTCTTTTTATCCGATTCGAGATAATAAATTTTCACGCTTGGTTTATTTTTAGGGTGACTCGAACTTAAAATCAAAATTCTAACTCTAACAGTGAGTGCTCTTAAACTTACTTTGTCTTTATAAAGTGTGTTATATGTTCGTGTTACGCACCAAAAGTAACCAGTACAAATATAGATTTTTTTTTCCAGATTTTGTGAGATTTGCATACTGATTGATTATAATACAATCGTACGATCAAAAACATGCACGACTAGTAAATAAAGTATGTTAAAGACCTAATTGGAATATTTATAGACTTTAAGAAAATCGGTAATATAACCCGTAGAGTTGACAGCAAGTCATATACGTAAAGATGATCTGCTTGTTATTTGCTTGTCAACTCATGTTGAGTACTTGATCAAGCTCACATACTTAATAATTAACATCATTACAAAAATATGCCTACTTGTTTTCGCCTTTAACTGTGATCTTAATATACATCGCGCCTATAATATATTTTACAGGACGAAAGATTCTTCAAGAAGGCCACAACACCAATGGTCGCAGTGGATATAATGGTTACACCACCACTGGCCGGGGAGGATATAATTAATTAAAAAGTTATGTGTATATATATATATATATATATATATATATATATATATATATGTGCGCGCGCGCGCGTGTGTATGTGTTAAATAAAATAAAATATGCATGGGAATAATGGCGTCGTTTAATTTGTACTGTGGAATTGGAATGTGTGAAATTGCGAGCGTGGGGAAGTTATGCAATGCCCACCATAAGGCATGTCAATGATGAGTTGTAGGTGCTCATTTCCTAATTATAATATCATAGTTTGTATCACTGGAATGAATTATCTGTAATGAAATTGGCTCAGATCGAGTAGCCCCCGTTGTGTGTGAATTAGTCTCTTTTGTTTTTTTTTTTTTTTTGAATGAAATGGGATTTTATTACTAGAGATATGCGAAAAACATATTTAGAAATAAAGTGTGGAAAGTAATGCAACCACACTCTATTTGCAGAATATTGTAATGCAAATTAAGAAGTTAGAACGCCGAAACAGACCGTTAATGTTTACGAAATTTGGAGGCTTGGAATTCTTCAATATCGTCTTTCGCAAGTCGCGGCAACGAGGATCTCTTCTGTATCACGATTGAATTCCAGGTGGTAGAAAGAATTACATCAATTCCAAATGAACTAGAGGATTACACAAAAAAGCTCGAACTTGTGGTTGCTAGATTTATTAAATAATTCTACTTGAATCCAAGACTTTCATTTAAGAGGGACTTACAAGTTTAATTAGTTTGTACCAATTTTGCTATTTTGTAAGTCTTTTTTGAGGTGGAGATTTTGGGTTCAAATAGAACTAAGGACACAAAGAAAATCTTTAAGGGTCATAAAACTCACAAGATACAATACAGATAAATAATGACAACAGTCTGAGTGTATAAGAGAGCCTTTTAAGTCCATAGGCTGCGAAGGACCAAATGAACGCTTGAGACGGGTTCGTTACGCTATGATTTCCAACTTCTCACAAAGAAGCAGTGGCAAAAGTCCTCCTCCGAGTCCTTGCAAATACAACAGCGAGGATCCACAACTAACTGCTATTCTAACAAGTTAGAAAAGACAGGATGCCATCGTGAAAGAGCTGCCATATAAAAATCCACACTTTAATTAATCTCTTATTAATTTGGCAATCTTATACTTTTAGACCTAGTCACGACCCAATCTTTAACACTCAGGACTTTATAGGTGTTATATAATATAAATGCCAAATTGTACGAATTATTTTTTTAACGAATTATACGGATTAATTTTAGATCATATATTAATACGAACAATGAATTATGTGGTTCGGCTTTAATATGATCAATATTATATTCATGGGCAAAGATGATGAAGAAATTCCATATAAACCAAATAGATTACAAAATACAAGTTGATCTTGCTTTATATATGTTTCACCTTGTTTAGTTAATTAGTTTAGCTTTTTTGTTTCGGTTGCCCCCTTAATGATTATACATCGTCTTTCGCAAGCACACCGTTAATGTTTTTTCAGTAGGTAGACTACTTACTATGACAATGAAAAGATCTTGTTTGATAATGCAATTTTTTTTTTTCATTTAATATTTTTTCAACATTGGACATGAGTCTTGGTTACCAACACTAAACATGACCAATATTTTATTTTATTTTCATGTTATTCAATTTTATTTTATAAATGAAATCCATTTTGTCTGATACAGTTGTTAGTAGTGTTAGATTACTAGATGGAGAAAGGGGAGGAGGGTGGAGTTTGATCCCCACGCTTTATACTCGTCGTAGATGAAATTCATTCATTTCGTTTTTTTAGAAAATAACTTAAACTAAAAATGTTAGAAAATAAGCCTCTTTTTTTTTTTTTTTTTTTTTTTTAAAAAAAAAAGCTCCGATATGATAATGTTTATGTGCTGGACTTTTCGTTTTCTTTTATTGTTGCTAGTGACTTGGCTCTAATTAAGCTATCATTGCCATTCTCCCCTCCACAAGGGCTTGGTCCTGACTTGCAAAGTATATATTACATATTGCTTTTCTTTTTCTTTTTTTTTTTGTTTGAAATAAAATACATATGCTAAAACTATTAGAAAAATTTAAGCCGCATATTGGGTAGCCGTATTTGCTAAAGCAGAACTTCTTGGTAAACAATCATAGACACAAGCACAACATATATGCCAACAAAAGGGGTGAAAAAACATAACTGATGAAGCAATAAAACTATATTTACTTGCTTGTGTGAGAGATTTTGGGTGTTAGAATTCGGGTGGAAGATATTTGTCAGTATACTAAAAGGTTAGTAACCAAGGAAGTTACCAATGGTGACCTATTATCTGGTAAGCAATGGAGTACACCATAGATATCTATCTTTTTATTTATCCAGCTAGATTTCCTAATTTAGATTAATAATTCCTAATCTAGATCAATAAATAAAAGATATTTATTTCTTACCGTTATCAGTTGTCAAATTCAATTGGTCAACACAAAATAATACGTACAATAACACAAAATAGTATACAACTGCTATTTTCCTCGGTAAAGCTGAATTTACAGGCTTGTCTCGGAATATTTAGGCTCATGAAATCTCAAAATCTTAAGTTTTTCTATGGATAAATAAAAAGAAAGAAAAAAAAACAAGTCCTATACTCTTACAATTGTAGTTAGGTTGTGTCTTTTCTTTAATCCCTTGTAGAGTTCCTCGAGATGGGCGAAAAATAAATATAAATCGAAAGTAAACATCTGCAACTTATTTTTATTATTTTTTTTTATCTTAAATAAATGTGAGTGGAATTTTAAAAAACTAAATAAATAAATGTGAGTGGGCCAATGACCTAGTATTGGGCTACAGCATGCTGGGCTTTGGCCCAACGGCTGCCAACACACCATTGGCCTTCTGGCATGAAGCCAGAGCCTGGACCCAATTTCGCTAGCCCAATAGCCACCACTTTGGGCCTAAGGTGCTGGCCTTTGTGGTTGCTGGAAGTTCCCGGCCAATTTCCTAGCGAGCGTGCCCGTTCACCAAGCTCATTTGGTTGGGACATTTCGGAAGTACATTTCTTGGAGACACGTTAGATGTTCGAGACCACGAGGCATTTCCCTCAACTCCACGCATCTATGAATATGAAGCTCCTCAAGTCCTGGCATCACTCCCCTCTCTATTATGATCTCACTCAACTGAATGAAGTTGCATACGAACAAGCTAGTCAACTTTCCGAATCCTCTTCGAAACCACAACTGTTTTCCTTCGTAGGTGTTATTGAGGTTCAGAATGGTCAAGTTTGGTAGCTCGCTCATATGAGGAAGGAAATCGTCACTCAACTTGGACCACCATAAGTAGAGAATTTTGAGGCCTTGAAGAGAAACAAACCAACGCGGTGTCTTCTCCAATTTTCCTATTAAATAAAGTTTGTTGAGCGATGGTGAGGCCAAAGACACTTGATCAATTCTTAACACCTCATCAGCACTCGATGCCTGCACAAGTAAATGGTCAATTTGCTTCATTCTTTCAATCAACTCGCACAAGTCGTTTCCGTCTGCTTCTTTCACATTCGTTAAGCCTATCCCTGTTAGTTGGGTCATGCCTCTTAGTCTCTCATATATGTCATTTCCGACTTCGACGCTGTCCAAAACTTGCAAGTTCTTTAGCTCAGATATTCCTGCTGGGGCTTGTGTGCTATAAAATATGTTGAAGGCTGTAAGCAATATGTCACTGTCAATATATTGTCGCGCGTATAGATGTCGTAAGTTTGATAACTTCGTTATCCCATCAGGAAGCACCCTTATTTTAGTCTGCCTTATGTCCAGTGTTTGCAGGTTGCGAAGCTTTTGTATCGATTTTGGGAGCTTTTCAACCAGTGTATTTTTCAAGCTCAAGTACCTTAAGTTGTAACAATTCAGTACTTCTTTTGGTAATGTAGCAATAGGGGCATCCTTCAAATCTAGCACTCTTAGTAGCATAAAACTGCGTAGAAGTATTTGTAATGAAGAAGTATCCATGTTGGAGTCAAAGACAAAGAAAGAGCGAACCTTCGACATTTTATTGTGCAATTCTTCTCTATAATTTGCTTGCATCGCTAGCCTGTAAACTCTGCTCCCTTGCACCACTTCTTGCCCGTTATACACGTGACAAAACTTCTCTGTTTCTGAAATTGAGACAATGAGCTCTCGGGTCAGATCATGTATCCGAAAAGATTGGATTGAATAAGTTTCTTTTGAAACTTGTATCATACATCGGTGAACGAGTTCAATAACATAGCGCTCTGCCATCTTTTCCTGCGTCACCCCTCTACCCCATTCTACAAACCCTTCTGCTATCCATAACCGAATGAGCCTTCCTTGGTTAAACACATAATCTTCTGGGAAAATGCAACAATACAGAAAACACTGCTTGAGTCGATAAGGCAATTCATAGAAGCTCAATAGTAAAATGCTCCTGACTACATTGAGCCTGGGATTGTTGTTTAGCTCCCAATTCAAGCGATGGAGGACAACCCTCCACTCGCCGGTTTCCAATTTCTTTGTAGACATCAGAGCACCCAATGCTGCTAGACCCAAAGGTAAGCCTCCACACTTTTTAATGAGGCGCCTTGCTATTTGTTCAAGTTCCCCTGAACATTTATCAGGGTTGTGTGGCAAAGCTTTTTTCCAAAAGAGTTCCCAAGCCTTGTTCTCTGGAAGTGGTTTGAGGTTGTAAGCATGGCTTCTAACCCCAAAAGAAAAATTAGCAATATCTTCTTTTCTAGTAGTAAGAATGATCCGACTTCCCAAAGTATTTGCAAATATTGCTGGTCTTAGTACTAGCCACAAATTATCAATCTCCCAAACATCATCCAAGACAACCAAATACCTCTTCCCCTGCAGCTTGTTGATGATCATCTTCACCAGCTCTGTCTGATTCATGTTGTTCAGTTCATGTAGATTGATATCTTTCCCCTCCCTCTCATCGAATTCCTTCACCATGGATCTAAGTAGGTTGTCGATTGTATAATTCGTTTGCGAGACAGTGATCCATGCATAGAATCCGCTAAAATGTTTCTTCACTTCAGGACTTCTTAAGAGACTGGCAACTAAGCTTGTCTTGCCCGAACCCCCCATTCCTAAAACCGAAATAACTGTTCGGTCAAGCCCTCCCCGCAGCAGTAAATCCAGTAACTCATGCTTTGCTTCTTCGATTCCAACAAGATCTCCATCACTTTGGAAAAGAGCCAACTCCCCCGTGCTTTTCGTAACCCAATTCGCATCATAGTCGGACATGTTTCCTTGTTGATCTAGACGTTCGCTGCCGTAATATCGGTTGTTTCTCTCTCCCATCTCTTTGATTGTTCTCTTCATGTCCTGTAGCTTAGTAGCAAGTTGATGCTTTGCCGTCAGAGTCTCTTGAAAATGAATTGCTTTGTTGAACATATTCCAACTTAGCTTCTTGTTTGTGTAGTAGGTGTACTCGTCGATGATATCCACAATGTCATGAGCTTTTTCCTTGACAGTTTTCACCAGAGTCTTCTCCACATCACTTAGACCTTTCTTGCTTTTGAAATCATTAATAAAAGACTCCATGTATTCTAGCTCATTTTTGATTTCTTCAAGCTCAACTTGAAACTCGCGTAACAAGGACACCTCGTTTTCAACAACAGTCGCAATTTTCCCGATCAATAGGCCTATTGAACGTTCCATTAATTTTGCTTCTTAATTAACTCTTTCTCACAGACTACTTTGTCAAACAACCAGTTTGATTCTGTGGTGGTAGGACAACAGTTCAGCTTGTGTTCGACAAAAACAGAAAATGGGAGCAAATTGAAAGATTATTTATGTATATGTATGGAAACATGGTGGTATATGTAAGAAAGAATATTGATAACGTATCAGAACAAAGTAAAATAAAATATCCAAAGATAATATTAGATGTGTACCTGAGATTTTGGTCGCTTAGAGACAACAATTTTAACAAGCATTAGAATTTTCTTTTTTTTTCTCTCTTCTTTTTTGGTTAGAGAAAAGTTAGATCAAAGATGTTTTTGGTACTTAGCTGGTTGTAGATGGAAACAAGGAAGGGGAGATTATGAACACGATGGTTGACTTCGGGTGTTTCACAGCATATTAGCTGGCGACATTAAGGCATCCCTAGGTAGCTAGGCTGTTGAACTCGTCTTACTGGACCCAAAAAAAAATAAAAATCATTTAATATAAAATGATATATATATATATATATATATATATATATATATATAATTTACAATTTGTTATAATCAAATGGACCATTATTCACCGTGGAGTCTGATACAGACTACAGACGTAAATATCTTTGTTCTTTGCCATCTCATTCGCCTCTTCTTTGGTTGGTGTTTGCCTAAAACCATACATGTAGAAGTCCTTATAGTATAACATAATATATTTCAATGGAAACTATTTCCAT
>JXTB01000019.1:1586266-1617988 GCA_002914805.1 Parasponia andersonii | reverse complement strand
TTGATTTTTATTAAAACTAAAATAAAAAACAACTAACCATATATATATATATATATATATTCTGAAGAACTAACTATATATATATATATATATATTAAATTTTTCATTTAAAAATCATTCTTTCTTTTTTTATAATTTCAAAACTAATATTATATATCCCCTAAAAAAAACTAACCATTAACATAAAACTATTAAATACTAATTTTTTTTCAAAAATTTTTCCTAAGAAAAAAAACTCATTTCTTATATATATATATATATATATATAATTTCAAAACTAATGTTATACCATTTCAAAAAAAAAACTAACATTATATCCCATAAAAAGACAAATGTTATTTATATTCTCAAAAAAAAATTACTTATTCCTATTATTAGCATAATACGTTTAGATTAAATGCAATTAATAAAATTAAATTTATAAGTTAAAATTAAAAAAGAAAAGAAATAAAAGAAGGAAAAATATTTGAATGAAATATTAATTAATCGAATAATGGAAATAGATGAAATTACATGCTATTGTAGGTCATATTCAGGTCATATTCAACTTGATCAAACTTATCCATCCATGAAACAAAAATAAAAATCTCCATCGAAACATCATCTTTTTTTTTCTTCTCTTCCGTTTCTTTATCATTACTATATAAAGATTTTTCACAACACTATTCTTCCTCCCATGTGTTCACATAACTCAGAATATGCTCTAGAATAATCAATATGTGCTTATAGATGCTTAATACAAATGTTAGAAACCAGTTAAAATTTGGGCTATAAATAAGGGTGTCAAAGAAAGGGTAAGCTGAGGCTTAACGGGGTACATACTAAAGATATACAAGTGTCTATGGTAGCTTGAAAGACTCAAATGATTAAAAAAAAAAAAAAACCTAAGTTGTGTCCCAAATGTAATGTAGTCTAGAATTTTGCATCAAGTAAAAATCAAACAAATTTTAAAGTTCGTTGAGATTTAAGGAATCATTTAGTCCACAAAACTTTCTCAAATAGACAAAAATATAAATAGAATTAGCTTTGTACTTAGAATATTCAAATAATCATCAGTAAAATTAAACAAACACCAGAATCAAGCGTGGAGACGAAAGCAATGTGAATCATTTTCCAAGAATCTTATTTAGTTCAATCAGTTCTTATCCTCGGTATTTGATATTCATTAAACTTTTAGCAATAAAATTCTGCCCCATTTGGTGAATTGGCATCCTTCGTATACATGCATTGTAAATATTCCAAATTTTTTTTGTCTGAGATTAAAATTTTAGTTATACTCTCGTGGTCTTTAACTAGCTTTTTCAAGTAGATAAACGAAATTAAGTTGTCGAATGCACAAGCATATTGTCCCTCGCACACACACACACTCTATATATATGTATATATATGATTTTATTGACTAGTGAAATCAATGGATTATTTTAAGACAAGTATTCAGGAAAGGTGCCTTGGTGCCAAATGTGGCGAATGTGTTTAACCATAGACCGATCAGAACCTCCTTCACATACTCGCTCAATAAGCTCATTCGAAACCCATGCTAAATGTAGCTCTCGAAGACAATGTAGATGCTCAACACCACTAGGAGGTCTCTTCAACTCCTCACAGTGAAAAATATGAAAGTACCCAAGTGCTGGCATCACACCCTTCTCTATAACGATCTCATTCAATTCAGGGAAATAGAACAAGGACAAGCACCTTAGCTTCTCGAAACCTTCTAGGAACAACAACTTGTATCCTTCGTATGCATTACGGAGCACAAGCTCGACCAAATTGGCAAGCTTTCCTATTCGACTAAGGAAATCTTCGTCTGTTAAACTTGACCAATGCAAGTGGAGAGCTTTAAAGTTCTTAAGATATCTGTCAGAGCGATCAAACCAACATGGCAGCCTCTCCAATTTTCCACCAAGAGCAAGTGTTGTAAGAAGGTTGAGAGGATTGGACAGCGGCGATGACACCCCAAAATTACCATTGTCGATTCGCAAGACTTCGTTCTCGTTAAATGTTACGAGAGATAAAAGCTCGATCTGTTTCTTCTTTCAATTAGAAAGCACAAATCGTCGCCATTGGCCTCTTTCAGGTTTGTTAAGGCAATATTTTTCAATTACGTCATCGAGGTACTCAAATGTTTGATTAAGTCGCTACCTATTTTGACAATTATTCCATCCAAAACTTGCAAGTTCTTTAGCTCGCATATGCCAGGAGGAGCCCGTGTGCCACAAACAATCTCAAATTTTTTATCATGGCTGTCATTACTTATGCTGTGGCACATAAATAGATGACGTAAGTTCGCAAATTTCACAATTCCAGATGGAAGAGCCCTGATTTAGGTTTGCCTAATGTCTAGTGTTTGCAAGTTAGAAAGATCTCCTATGTCTTCTGGAAGCTTTTTAACTTGAGTTCCCTTCAAATTCAAGTATGTTAAAAGATAAAACTTCACTAATTGATTTGGTAAGACTGGCCAGTGGATGATCGTTTCAGATCTAACACTCTCAATAATTTAAACCCAGATAGTGTTGGAAATAAGAGACTTTTAAGGCTAGAAAGATTAAGGAAGAAACTAGAGAGAATTTTGGTAGAAAAGAAGAACTTGTATTACTACTTGAATTGTTTCTCTTTTGCTTGATACAAAATGGGGGGATGAGCACTCTATTTATATTACTCCAAGAATGATTCTAAATGCTCCATGTAGCCTCCAACCACCTAATCAATTATATAAAATACAAGAGTAGTCTAGCAAATACAAGAATACTCTAGAAACTTGGATATTAAACTATGGGCTATTAGACACACACATACACACCAAAATAAGCCTAACTCACAACACAAACCCAAATAACTAAACTATGGCCCAATGGGTCATAAAGAAGTTTATTTCTAATACCCTCCATTAAACTTGATTTGTGATACCTAGTAAGTTTCTTAACTTAAAAAAATCTTCATGCTTGAGTGGTTTAGTGAAAATATCTGCCACTTGGTCCTGAGTCTTCACATACTTCAGTTGCACATCCTTTCTTGCAACACATTCTCTTATATAATGATAGAGGGTATTGATATACTTGCTTCTATCATGGAAGACGGGATTCTTTGCGAAAGCAATTGTTGATTTATTATCAATATAGATCTCAGTAGGTTCATTCTGCAGAATGCATAGTTTCTTTAATAAGTTTCTTAGCCAAATCACATGACAGACACATTATGTAGCTACAACATACTCTGCTTCACAACTTGAAAGTATGATAATTGGTTGCTTCTTAGACATCCATGTGAAAATAATATCTCCTATGAAGAATATAAAAACCACTTATACTCTTTCGATCATCTAAGTCTCCACTCCAATCACTGTCACTATAACCCACAAGATTATAGTTATTAGATGATGAATATCGTAAGCCAAAGTTAGTTGTATCTTTAATATATCGAAGGATTCTTTTGGCAACTTTCAAGTGAGTGATTATTGGAGATTCTATGTAATAACTGACCAAACCCATAGCATAGAGAATGTCAGGTCTTGTGCAAATCAGGTAGCGCAAACTTCCAACTATGCTCTTGTAGAGTGTTGGATCCACTTTTTCTCCTTCATCATGCTTTGATAGCTTGACTCTACATTCGATCGGTGTATTGACAGCCTTACAATAATTTATCTTGAACTTTTTGATGATCTCCTTGGCATAGCCTTCTTGTGAAATGAAAATGCCATCTTCTTTTTGCTATACTTCTATGCCAAGATAGTAACACATGAGTCCGATGTCAGTCATCTCAAACTTCTTTGTCTTTGCTTTCTTAAACTCTTCAAACATGGATGGATTACTCCCCGTAAAGATCAGATCATCGACATAGAGGCACACGATCAAGATATCTCCATCTTTTACTTTGATGTACAACGCATGCTCATAAGGACATTTAATGAAGTTGTTATTTTAGAAGTACTTGTCGATGAGGCTATTCAACGCTCTTAATACTTGTTTTAATCCGTAAAGGGCCTTCTTCAACTTTAGGACCTTATCTTCTTGTCTCTTAATCTCATACCCAGATAGTTGCTCTATATAGACTTCCTCTTCTAGGACTCCATTTAAGAAAGTAGACTTGATATCTAGTTGATTATTTTTCCATTTATTTTGAGCAGCCAATGAGATGATCAATTGTACTATTTCTAGATGGGAGATAGGAGAAAATATATCATCATAGTCTTTGACTGTATCCCTTCGCGACCAATCTTGCCTTATATCTCTCCACTTCTTCTTTAGCATTCTTTTTAGCCTTGTAAACCTATTTCATGCCGATTGCTTTGTGCTCTTTTGGAAGTGTAGCAAGGTCCTATGTATCATTCTTTGTGATCGTCTTTATTTCTTCATCCATCGTATCTTGCCACTCTTTACTTTATGTAGCTTCATCAAAGTTTAATAGTTCACAATCAGCAAGGAGGTAAAAGAGAGTCAAGTTATTTCGATTCTCTGTCACCTCATATATCTCTTGTAAGCTCCTTAATCTTGGTATCTTTTCACTTGGACTACTGCTTGAAGATGATCCTGGTATTATTTCTTGATGAGTGCTTGCCATTAGTGAAGTAGGTGGGGTAACAAGCTCTTGCAGCTCTTCTCTTACTTGCTCCATTCTTTGTTGCTCGCTTTCTTTTTCAATGTATGGTAGGAAGTCATAATTTCTCTCTTGTGTGTGCCATTCCCAGGTACTTTCTTCGTCAAACTTCACATCATGACTAATAATAATCTTGCCATTGCTTGGATTATAGAGCTTGTAGCCTTTTGAGTTAGAGTCGTAGTCGATGAAGACAAACTTTTCACTTTTATCATCTAGCTTCGTTCTCTTTTCATCAGGCATGTGAGCATAAGCTATGCTTCCAAATACTTTTAGGTGAGAGATTCCAGGCTTTCTTCTGCTCTAAGCTTCTTGTGGCATCTTTTACCATACGCTTCTTGTTGGAGAGCGATTCGACAAGTAAGCTGCACAAGCTACAGCTTCAGCCCAAAACTTCTTTGGCATTCCTTTGCTCTTGAGCATGCTTCTAGCTGTGTCTAAGATTATTCTATTCTTCCTTTCTACGACACCATTCTGTTGGGGGGATCTTGATACTGTTAAAGGATGGTGGATATCGTTGTCTTCACAATACTTCTGAAACTCGTGGGATGTGAATTCTCCTCCTCTATCAGATCTCATTGTCTTAGTACTTCGACCACTTTTGTTTTCAACAAGTGCCTTGAACTTCTTAAATTTTTTGAACACTTCTGATTTATCCTTCAAGAAATACACCCATGTCTTTCTTGAAAAATCTTCAATAAAGAAGAGAAAGTAGTTACTCTTACCGAGAGAGTTTGGTCTTGTTAGACCACACACGTCGGTATATATGAGCTCAAGTGGTTTATGGGCTCGAGAACTCGATTCTCTTGGAAAGCTTCTTCTGAATTGCTTTCCCAATAAGCATCCTTTACATAATTGGTCTAGTTGACTGATGAAGGATAGACCTCGAACCATCTCCTTCTTTGCTAATAATTCTAGGCCCCCAAAATTGAGATGTCCAAACCTTTGGTACCAAAGCCATGATAAATCTTTGTAGCAAGCCTTTAGACATTTTGCTACGTCATTTTGAATGTGTAATAAGAACATTCTATTTCTTGTCATTAGCACTTTGGTGATTAACTTGTTTCTATTATCTCTTAAAGATAGATTATTTTCTTTCACGTGAATATCATAGCCTTTCTCTAAGAGTTGGCCAAGACTCAAGATATTACTCTTCATGTTAGCCACGTAGTAAACGTTTGGAATAAACTGATGTTCTCTATTTCTCAAGCGTATGAGAATTTTACCTTTACCCTTTACTACTACCTTGGAATCATCTCCAAATGAAACATTCTTAGTTACCGACTCATTAAGCTCTACGAACATATCTCTTCTTCTACACATATGATTACTTGCTCCGCTGTCAAGATACCATATATTTTCTTGGTACCCATTGGTCTCCTTGCATGCTAACAACAACTTATCTTCCTCTTGTCTTTTATCTTCAGCATAGTTGGTTCTTTCTTGTACCTTCTTTGGAGCTCTACATTCGGAAGCATAATGACCATATCTCTGATAGTTGTAACACTTGATTTGGGACTTGTCATGCCAATATCGTGGGTTACCTCTTCCACAACCTCTTGTCAAACTTTCTCATCTATCTTCATTTTCATAATTGTTATTGAAGTATCGTCTTCCTCCTTTTCTATGTCCGTGACCTTTTCCTTGGCCACAACCTCTTCCATATCCCCTTTCATTGCCAGAATCTTTTTCTTTCTCTTGGAGTTAAGCCTTAAGGAGCTACTCATTGAAATTTTGCATCTTCTTTTTCTTTTCTTCGTGGGCTTACAAGGAACCCAAGAGTTGTTCTATCATCATGGCTCCTAAGTATTTGGTTTTTTCAATGACAGTATCAATATTCTCAAATTTTGAATCTAACGATCGAAGAATCTTTTCCATGATCGTAACATTTTCTAGTTTCTCACCATTTCTCTTCATTTGATTGGAAATGGTTAGAACTCTAGAAAAGTAGTCAGAAACTGATTCAGTCTCTGTCATATGTAATAAATCAAACTCTCCTCTTAGAGTTTGAAGGTGGACCTTTTTGACCTTTTTTTCTCCCTTGTATGAAATTTGAAGTTTCTCCCATGCTTCCTTAGCGGAGGTTGCACTTGAGATTTTCTCAAACCCTTTGTCATCTAACGCGTGATAGATGAGGAAAAGAGCTTTTTTGTCTCTCTTTCTTGAATCTTTTAAATTATTCTTCTGTGTTGAAGATAGTGTTGCCTCATCTCTTCGCTCTTCGTAGCCTTTCTTTACTACTTCCCAAACATCATGTGCTCCAAGAAGGACTTTTATTTTGATAGTCCAATTATCAAAGTTGCTGCCTTGAAGTGGTGGAACTTGAAGAGATGCTAAATTGCTGGTAGCCATAACTCTTAACAGAGTGAGCTTTTGGAAATTTCGACTACACGAATAGATCCGAAACGTTGAAAAGCCTTAAGATTAATTTGTATATCGACTTGGTCAAAGTCAACACTCAATCAACGGTCAATGCCAGTCAACAGGTTAGTCAATGGTGCGGTCAATGGTTCTGACGGCTTAGTCAACGATGCGGTCAAATGGCTCTGATGGCTTGGTCAACGGCTCAGTCAAACGGCTTTGACTCGGCTCAACTCAGTTTGTGATAGAAAATTTCTGATGACTTGTTCAGACTCGTTCGGACTCTGATTGGGCTAATTTTTGTGGCAACGTATTCGTCTCATCGAGCTCTTCGATTTGATATGTAATAGTGGAATAAATGACTAATACTCTCAATCTCAAGAATGCGTTTCTGATGTGAAAGAATAATCAAAGCTGTAACTATAGAGCATACTTAGAATTTTAAGAGAACTCACAACCTTGCTCTAATACCACTTTGTTGGAAATATGAGATTTTTAAAGCTAGAAAGGCTAAGAAATAAACTAGAGAGAATTTTGGTGGAAGAAAAGAACTTGTATTACTACTTGAATTGTTTCTCTTGAGCTTGATACAAAATGGGGGAAGGAGCACTCTATTTATACTACTCCAAGGATGATTCTAGATGCTCCATGTAACTTCCAACTACCTAATTAATTATATAAAATATAAGAGTACTATAGCAAATACAAGAATACTCTAGAAACTTGGATATTAAACTATGGGCTATTAGACACACACACCAAAACAAGCTCAACTCACAACACAAGTCCAAATAACTAAATTATGGCCTAATGGGTCATAAAGAAGTTTATTTCTAACAGATACGAAACTAGTCAATAGAGACGTATGCATATCTATTTGATCCAAAATAATCAACGAACGAACCTTTAATTTTTCGATAGCTTTTCTTGTTTGATCTTCTTCTTCATAATTTCTTTGAATTAATGACTGATAAAGCCTTCTCTCTTCCCATGCCTTCCCCCCATTGTACACGGCGCAGAACTTCTTCTCTTGTGAAATTCTAACCACGAGGTGCCTTAAAAGATCATGCATTCGAAGAGCTTTTGGACTTCCTTGTGAATGATCCTCAAAAACCTGTAGCAGCGACCGACGAACAAGATCATCCATGTATCTCTCAGCCATCTCTTCCGAGGTCATCCTGCTACCCTCTAACCCTACAAATCCTTCTGCAATCCATAATCTAACAAGCCTTCCTCACTGCAAAGGATAGTTTTCAGGGTACACACAATAATATAAGAAACACCGTTTAAGGTGAGATGGCAAATCTATATAGCTCAATGACAAGATTGATTGTTACATTTTGAGCATCGGGTTCTTGCTGAGCTCCTAATTCAAATGTTCAAGGACGCCACACCACTTGTCGTATTCCGTCTTCGTAGACATGACGCCACCCAAAGCCACTAACCCCAGAGTTAATCCTTCGCACTTTTTAACCAGGTCTTGAGCTATTTCTTCGAATTATGGGGGGGCAGCGTCCGTGGCTGGGGAAAGCTTTTCAGCAAAAGAGCTCCATGGCCTTGTCCTCCTTAAGTGGTTTAACACAAAAACGAACTGTTGGAGCAGTTTTCACCAGCTATTCACGTGTCTCTGAACTGCCGGTGTCATATGCTCTAACTGTCCACGTGTCCTTGCTATCCCAAAGAGCTTTTGACTTCAGCCAAGATCGGAGAGGCGGGGGAGGCCACCTGCAAAGGCTCTCCGATGCTTAAGTCAGTTGTTTATCGTTAATTCTGGGTAGCAAAGATTTTTTTTTTCTCTTGCTCGTAAATTTTTAAATGTTTCTTTTTGTATGCGTACATGCCTATCTTTTGGGGACGCATGGCTCATATATATGGTCCTGAAATTGTGAACCTCTTGGTTCTCAATCTCAGGACTGAGTACCTTTTTTGTCAAGACTTACTCCAGAGGTCATGGGCCGAGATTACCGTGATCCTCCCTACACTGCTGTAGCCTAGTTTCTGCCGTCCCCTATGGCTCGAGTCTGTCAGAGGCGAGATTTGGACAAATCGTCGTTCTGTCAGGATGGTTTGCCCCCTGCGCACACCTACTCAAGATCGTATTAAATGCTTTGTCTGGGTCTGGAGCTGTGAGTTGCTTTCCATTGTACTCTGGTGGAAGACCCTTGGGGTTTCCGACCCCCAACTGTCGAGATAAGAATCGGACTGGGCCGAGTCCATCCAGGGTCTGGGATGGGCTCGGCCCTAACCTCGGACAGCCCAATGGCCCCTATGGTACCACGTGTGACTCGCGTGGCTTTTAACTAGTCACTCTGGACACATATCGGACAGTGCACCCTGTTTGTGACCTGTTCTGCTACTTAATCGTCCACGTGGTGTATGATTTGGGAACAGGTCCCACACGAACCATACTTCCACTCCAAACAAAATGGAACCAACATCTTCATCTCGAGTTGTAAGTATGATCTGGCTTCCAATGGTACCGGGCGGAAATGCTACATCTAATTCTCTACTCAGATTATCTACTTTCCAGACATCATCCAAGATAACCAAGTATCTCTTCTGATCCAAAAAGCCAACGAGCTTCTTCACTAACTCTCGATATGTTAATTCGAATGTTTCGGCTCCAAATAATTCCTTAATGGTGTCCTTAAGTATGTTCTCAATCGTGCACTTAGCTTGTGATACAGTTACCCACACAGTATAGTTGTGAAATTGTTGCTTCACTTGACTAGTGGTATTTGCAACCAGATTGGTCTTTGCCCGAACCCCTCATTTCGATAACCGAAATAACCATTTGTTCCGGCTTCCCACTCAGTAATAAATCCATCAGTTTCACTTTTTTATCTTCAATTCTCACTAGCTCATTATCTTCCAGGAACAGATTTGACAACCCAAATCTCGCCCGGCCTTCGGCGATATGGCTAGGCGCCGAATTCGATGTTGTAATACTCATGATAATGTCACCTTGTGCTGCCACAGGACCACATAACTCGTTTCTCTCTCTGATTTTTGCGTTGATTCTTTGTAACTCGGTGGCGATGCGGTACACGTCTATAAAGGTCTTCGGAAAATTAATGATTTCGTTGAAAATATTCCAACTTCGTATCTCATTTGTGTGATGCTCGAACTCGTCAACAACATCTTCAATGTTGTTTACTGTGTTTCTTAAACTTGCCACTGATTCTTGTCCAACTTCATTTAGAACTGTCTTACTACTTTCGATGGCATTTTCAGTGCTTTGGATGAATGATTCCGCGTGATTTTTTAGTACTTTGATCTTCTCAATTTCACTTTGAACCCCACATAGCAATAGCAGAACTGAACTCGTTACATCTATCAAGAACTTCACTAGTGCGAACTCCATTTCATGCTCCTATACTACTTATCTCTTGCACTCTTCAGGGATCAATCAGTGTTCTATCCTCTTCGGGTAGGGTATTGTTTGTGAATCAACGGGTCTTAGAAAGGTTGGTCAGTCTTAGTAGTGATAGTCATCTATTTCATATGCCTTCCCCACTCCATCAACTATATGTATATAGTTTTTGACCTCACTAATTTCAAATTTGAAATCAAAATTAAATTTTGAGATATCTAACCTTAAACGCGTTCTAAATCAGAGAATTAGAAAATATCTCTTTTTAGAATTAATTTGAAAAATATCCACTTTTCTAAAGTATTTAGAAAATATCATTTTGCTAATTATTTAAAAAATATCAATTTTCTGAAATATTTCATAAATTAATATTATCAAAAAATTATTTTAAAAAAAATATCACTTTCAAAAATATTGGAAAAAATGTCAAATTCACTAATTATTTATAGAAAATGTCAATTTTGTAATAATAATTTAGAAAAAAAATAGCTTTCTAATCTCAGCCCAAGGCCCATAACAGAATAGTAGCAAACTCTAGTCCAATATTATTCAGTTTTGCAGAAATATCGCTCTTCGTTCTAAATTAGAACAATACCACATTTTTCTATTTAAAAATTACCGCACTATTGAATACCATTTTTACTTCCACTAACCACAATTATTCATGATTTTTAATCCTTTTTCACGTCATATATTTACCTTAGGTAAAATAATTACCTAATTAAAAAATTACAAAAATATCACTTTTTACACAGTTGCTAAAAATGGTAAAAGTGGTAAAAACTTACTAGAGATGAGTTTTGATGTGCAACCACTTGGAGGTAATCGATGACAACGAAAGAAGATCACACATGTAGGAGGTGTCAAAAACAGAAATCAGACGTCACGCCGGTGGCTGCGACTTTTTCTGATGTCAAAACGAGACGAGATTGGTGGCATTGGCTTCGTCTTCGGTAGACCTTCAACCCAGGTTGGCGCATGGGTCAGGGCAGCAAACAATGGTAGCGCGGTGAAGCTGAACAAATTTGTCAGTTTTCTCTCTTTTTCTCTCTCTCTCGAGCTCTTCTTTGAGAGAATTGATTGTTTTTGAGGCGTATTTATGCAAAAATACGAAAAGTTCACTTCATAAATGGTAATTACGAACATTAGCCTATCTCTTAATTAGTTTATTGTGCCTTGTTGTAACACTAGTTGCAAGGTTAACATAGCCATTATTAAGTCAATTATTTTCTACTTTGGAGTGTTTCTTTAATTTGTAACTCAAGGACTACGTTTACTAATATAAAAAGAATGAATTAAAAGAGAATAAAATGGATGACAAACAATGAGTGTGAATGGTTATAATTCTATTTCATATGTAACCAATAGTTAATATGTACATACATGAAATGAAAAATATTTTTCTTTTCTATCTATTATATATTAATAAATTAACATGGCCTAAATATGTGTTTTATTATAGTTTTATTGTTGGATATTCTCTTGTTATAAAAATTAATGAAAGAAAGAATTACGTGACTATGTTACTAATTAGATTTTACATTTTTCATGCTCGTACTAAACAAAAATGCAATTAAAGGGCATGACATTGTAGGTTACACTCCGTATTGATGAGGGTCTACCGTCATGCTATGCAAAAGTAGAAACTTAGCTACGCACCGATTCTCTCCTTAATCTTTTATCTATAGTTTATGATAAGAATTACCGAACGATAATCGATAAAATGATGAAAAACAAGAACACACAGATTTAAGTAGAAAATCCTAATCGGAAAAATCACTGGCAGAGGAGGAAATTTCACTATGTCGAAAAATAAGGTACAGAAGGTAGTATTTTACACGACTAAGCTGAAATATATATAATCTCAAAACCATAAAATACATATATATATGGACGAAAACTGTACGGACAAAATAGCCCCGTACCCCCAACGAGATCAGTGGTGGGCTCTGGAATCGGGCCTATCAGCCCGATCCCTCCATTTCTACCACATATCTGAAAATTTCTTCCAATTACAAAAATGCCACATATGTCGCACCGCGAAGTTTTCGGGCCAAAAGCAAATAGAATTCGGGTCACGAACTCTAACAATCTCTACCTTGACATGAATTCCAACTAAGGAATAATTCTGTTCTTCGACAAAAAATATATTCTCTACCTCTTCCACAAAGAAGGAAAAACTCAACAAGTAACACCAACCAAATTTAAGCAATGCTTAAACTTGTCTCCAGGAAGTGTCTTAATCATCATATCAGCAGGATTATCATGAGTGCTAACTTTGCTCACAATTATATCATCTCGAGCAATAATATTACGAACAAAATGATACCGCACATCAATATGCTTGGTCTTCTCATTAAACATCTGATCTTTTGTGAGAAAAATAACACTCTGACTATCACAAAAGATTATGGTCAATTGTAAGTCTTCACTGAGTTTACTAAATAGGCCCTTCAACCAAATAGCTTCCTTACACGCTTCAGTAATAGCCATGTATTCAGTCTCAGTAGTAGACAATGCAAATGTAGTCTGTAAGGTAGCTTTCCAACTGATAGCACAATCACCAATGGTGAAAATGTACCCAGTGAGAGATCTTCTCTTATAAGGTCTCCAGCAAAATCAGAATCAACATATCCAACGAATCCATTTCTAGTTCTCCTAAATTGCAAACAAGCATCAGTAGAGCCATGTAAGTATCTAAAAATCTACTGAACTGCTTTCCAATGTTCTTTACCAGGATTCGCCATGTATCTACTAACAGCATTGACTGCATATGACAAATCTGGACGAGAACAAACCATAGCATACATGAGAGATCCCACTGCACTAGAATATGGAACTCGAGACATATAATCAATCTCATCATCTGATTGTGGAGATAAAGCAGATGAAAGTCTGAAATGATCCACTAACAGAGTACTAACAGGTTTAGCATTCTGCATATTAAATCTGTACAAAACTTTCTCAATATACCATTTTTGACTTTGGTACAATTTACTTGCCTTTCAATTTCTTAGAATCTCCATTCCAAGTATCTTCTTTGCTATTCCTAAATGTTTCATCTCAAACTCCTTACTAAGCTTGTTTTTGACCTTTCTAATCTCTTCTTTATCCTTGGTTGCTATCAACATGTCATCGACGTATAAGAGTAGATACATAAAAGATCCATCAGCATTCTTCTTAAAGTAGACACAACTGTCATAGTTGTTTTTCTTGAAATCATGGGTGGTCATAAATGAATCAAACCTCTTATACCACTGTCTGGGTGACTATTTCAAGCCATACAGAGTCTTCTTCAATAAGCACACATAGTCCTCCTTTCTTGAGTCTATAAAACCCTCTGGTTATTCCATGTAGATGTTTTCTTCAAGTTCTCCATGTAAGAATGTTGTCTTCATATCTAACTGCTCAAGCTCAAGATCATGCATAACCACAATACCAAGTAAAGCTTGAATTGAACTATACTTTATAATTGGAGAAAACACATCTGTAAAGTCTACGTCTGGAACCTGACTGTAGCCCTTTGCAACTAGTCTCGCCTTATACCGGGATTCTTCAATTCCTTCTTTTCTTTTGTAGACCCATTTGTAGCGAACAACTTTCTTATCTTTAGGTAGTCTCACCAAGTCCCATGTGCCATTC
Organism: Parasponia andersonii; assembly: GCA_002914805.1. Taxonomy (NCBI): domain Eukaryota; kingdom Viridiplantae; phylum Streptophyta; class Magnoliopsida; order Rosales; family Cannabaceae; genus Trema; species Trema andersonii. Next base: position 1,604,019 of record JXTB01000019.1, on the reverse strand, counting down.
TTATGAAGTGATTCGATCTCCTCTTGCATTGCAATCATCCATTTGCCAGAGTCATCACAACTAACTGCCACATCTGTAAAGTTTACACCTGGAACCTGACTGTAGCCATTTGCAACTAGTCTCGCCTTATACTGGGATTCTTCAATTCCTGGTGTTCCATCTTTCCTTTTGTAGACCCATTTGCAGCGAACAGCTTTCTTATATTTAGGTAGTCTTACCAAGTCCCATGTGCCATTCTTATGAAGTGATTTCATCTCCTCTTGCATGGCAATCATCCATTTGCCAGAGTTATCACAACTAACTGTCTCTGCATAGGTAGAAGGTTCTTCACTAGAATCTATACCTTCAGCCATATTCAAAGCATAGGCAATCAGATCGGCCTCAGCTTACCTTTGTGGAGGTCTAATGTCTCTTTTAGGCATGTCTTTAGCAATAGAATATTTTGGTGACGCTGGTGGTGGCAATAGTGGTATAGAGGAAACTGACTGAGATATAGATGCTAGTGCAGATTCTAACCCAATCTCAAGCTCCACCTGAGTTTTTGATTTCTGCTGATGATTACTACTAGAATCTCTAAGAGACAAATCACGAAGCATAGCAGATTCATCAAAAATAATATCTCTACTCATTATAATCTTCCGAGTTTCTAGATACCATAGCTTATATCTTTTAACACCAATCTTATAGCCTAGAAAGATGTACTTCATAGATCTTGGTTCTAACTTTCCATAATTAATATGAGCATATGCAGGACACTCAAATATCTTTAAATCAGAATAATTAGCAGGAGTACCAGACCATACCTCTTCTGGAGTCTTTTTCTCAATAGCAGTTAAGAGAGATCGATTAATCAGAAAACAGGCTATAGAGGCAACTTCTGCCTAAAAAGACTTACGTAAACGAGTATTGGAGAGCATGCAATATACTCTCTCCATTAAAGTCCTATTCATATGCTCTGCCATACCGTTTTGTTGCGGAGTATGGTGAACTGTTAAGTGCCTCACGATTCCTTTGAATTGCAAAAAACATTAAACTCATCAGAACAAAACTCCAAGCCATTATCAGTGCGGAAACGTTTAATCTACTTCCCTGTCTACTTCTCAATCATAGTCTTCCACTCCTAAAATGTAGATAACACATCATTCTTATGCTTCAAGAAAAACATCCAAAGCTTTCTGGAGAAATCATCGATAATCGTCAGCAAATATCTAGCACCTCCTTTAGAAGGTACCCTAGATGGTCCCCAGAGATCAGAATGTATATAATCAAGTGTTCTCTTTGTGTTGTGGATACCTTTTGTAAATCTGACTCTCTTCTGCTTCCCAAAAATGCAATGCTCATAGAACTTCAGTTTACTAGTACTCTGCCCATCAAAAAGTCCTCTTTTGCTCAATTCAGCCATGTCATTCTCACTCATATGCCCAAGATACATATGCCAAAATCTAGTGACTTCGTCATCTGACAACAAAAGAGTAGAGATAGCTGCTTCACCAGTAACTGTAGAACCTAACAAGACATATAATTCGGCAGATCTTTTCTGGCCCTTCATCACGACAAGAGCTCCTCTAGAAACCTTCAGAACTCCACCTTCACCAGTATACTTATACCCTTTTGAATCAAGAGTACTCAAAGAGATTAGATTTCTCTTTAAATCTAGAACATGTCTCACACTACTAAGAGTCCTGACAACTCCATTAAATATTTTAATTTTGACTGTTCCAATACCAGTAACTTTACAATGTGCATTATTTCCCATCAACACAGCACCTTTGGCTACCGTTTCATATGTCAAAAACCAGTCCCTATTAGGATACATATGAAATGTGCAACTAGAATCGAGAATCCAGTCATCACATGATTTGGAGTCACCATCAAAAACAACTAAGAGCTCTCCATCACTGATATCATCTTCAGAAACACTGGCTTCACCGGTATTTTTATTTTGTTTTTCCTTGTGATTTGGAGCAGCCTTCTTATTCTTATTCTGAAGCTTATAGCATTCAGATTTGATGTGGCCCTTTTTCTTACAATAATTGTAAGTTTTACTTTTATTTCTAGATTTTGATCTGCCTCTATTATCACTCTCAGAATTCCTCTCCTGCGTTCTACCTCTAGCAACGAGACCCTCTGCCTAAGTCTTAGTCCCTGTAATTTCTTCTCCTTAGAGAGCAGAGAATCATAAGCCACGCTCAGAGTAAGGGATTCACGACTATTCAAAATAGTGTCTCTAAAAGGCGTATATGAAGGGGGCAACGAACACAGCAAAATCAGTGCTAAATCCTCATACTTATATTTAACCTCCAAAGTTTCCAGATCAGAAATAATTTCGTTAAAGACGTTTATATGCTCTTCTAGAGACGTACTTTCTGCCATACAATGAGAATACAGTCGTTGCTTCTGATGCAGTTTGTTGGTTAGACATTTCGTCATGCACAGCTGCTCTAATTTCAACCACAAAGTCGCGGCAGTTTTCTTATTCAGAACGTCTTGTAATATCTGATTGATAGATGCAGTTGAATCTGAGATATGGCTTTTCGATCCCTTCGCCACTTTTCCTCCATTGATAATGATGAAGGCATCACATTAATCCCTAACAGTGTATCATCCAAATCCAACTGTGTGAGGACAGCCCCCATCTTAACCAACCATAACGAAAATCTGGTATTACGATCCAAAAGCAGAATATCATACTTCATGGTTGCTATTATCGTAATCAAACCTGGATTAAAACTCTGATACCAATTTGTTAAGAATTACCGAACGATAATCGACAAAAGGATAAAAAACAAGAACACATAGATTTAAGTGGAAAATCCTAATCGGGAAAAACTAATGGCAGAGGAAGAAATTTCACTATGTCGAAAAATAAGGTACAGAAGGTAGTGTTTTACACCACCAAGCCGAAATATATATAATCTCAAAACCCTAAAATACATATATGTACGGATAAAAACTGTACAGACAAAACGGCCCCGCACCCCCAACGAGATCAGTGGTGGGCTCCAAGATCAGGCCTATCGACCCGATCCCTCCGCTTCTACCACAGATCTCAAAATTTCTTCCAATTACAAAAATGCCACATATGTCGCACCACGAAATTTTCGGGCCAAAGGCAAATAGAATTCGCGTCACAAACTCTAACAGTTTACTTGCCATTTAATGGAACTACGACCCAGATTTGATATATATGGTGCAAATAGTCACACTTTTCTAAATCTAAATCCCAGAATTCGCTATATAGATTTTTTCTTGGATATTCTCTATTATACAAGAATCCGCTTCTTACGGGAGGCTTGAGAAAAAAGAGATCAGAAAGGGTTGGCAATCTAGTGTTGTAATTAAAATTGATTAATGTAACTAAGTTAATTAGTATCGCTTCATTAGAAAATAAATAAATATACGTATCTCTTTATCGACCAAGGTCTAATGTTCTGTTACCCGTTAATTTGTTATGCAGAAGAGCTTAATTATTAATTTAAATCGTTCTCAACTACTTTCTGAGAGCGCGGAAAGGGAGGTCTCTTGGACTCGAAGAAAGAAATCAAGAATTTCTATGAACAGGAAACGCTAAGAGTATAGGAAAAATACTACTTGTTTCTTCTGTTCCTTTTTTCAAATATATGTACGATGGAGAGTTCAGTGATAAGGAGTTTGCGGCCATGGTGAGAAACGAAACACAAGGTTCTGAAATTCATGTTAAGAGGAAAAAAATGAAAAATTAGATGCTTTCCCATAGAACTAGTTTATTTTTTAATGAAATATTAGTTATATGTTTAAGCTCTGTTCTTATAAATTGTCTTTGGATTGTGAATTATGATTAATTAGTTATATAGAAGTTCAAATGAAATTTTCTCATATGAACTTTGATAGAATAGGTTTACTCTTATTAGATCCAAGTTTTGAATTATGAATGGTATTACTCAATTTAAGTTCGAATTCTCATTCAATTATTTGCTGCAGAGTTTATCCTTGTGTAGTTGTTTAAGTTTTGCCAATTGAATGTATATTGCTTATGGCTTCTCGGCTTTTGCTTTTAGGTTATTATACATTAGTATTTTTATAGTTGTGTTGTGGAGTTTAAGCTATGGATAGCTAGCTAGATTCACATTTAAATTCTACTAGAGCTTTTTTTGTAAGCCACCAAGTTGGAGGGAGTGTTATCTATATTGGTTAATAATAACTAGTAGTTATAATCCAACATATTAGTTAGTATCTATTTGTAGTAGTCGATTGCAAGTTTTGTAACTAACTAGACACGAATTTGAAACCAATATCTAGATTGCTATTTGGTTACCAATGAAACGGTATGAAAAGAAACCAAATAAGCTAGTAACTAGTTACCACTAATCAATTTGATTAGCGGTAACTAGAGAAACCAATAATTATTTTTGCTTTTATAATCATACTGGTAGCCAAAAGAACTAGAAACTAGTAACTATTTTAAAGGTAATGACCACATTTGTAACTAGAAAACCAGTAACAAGAGAGCATCCAAATAAATTAAAAGTTAGAAACTAGAGAGAAACTAGTAACTAGAGAAGAGTAACGATCATACTAGAAACTAGAGAAATTGGTAACCAAAGAGAAACCAAATAAATTTGAAATTTGCAACCAAAGAAATTAGAAACTTATAACCAATTTGACATAGAGAAACTAGAATCTCGATTGGTTACTGATTACTTGTTATCATCACTCTTGTAACTTACCATTAATTTGGAAACTACTAAGATCAGTTATTGGCAACTAATCTTGAAACTAGTAACCAATAATTATATTGCTTTTGTATAGAAACTAGTCACTAGATTGATGATAAATAAACAAATTTGTTACTAAGAATTAGAGCTGTTAGTAACCAGGAACTAAATTGGTTAATGGTTGATTATCAATTATTTTTCTTTGTGCCTAGCCATCAATTTGAAATAAGTAACTACTTTGGATACTAGTCACTAAATTGGTTAATAGTAATTAGTAGTCAGCAACTAAATTAGTTAGTGGCAACTAGAAAAACTAATAACTAGAAACTAAAAATTATATCCAGTAACCGAATTAGAAATATATAGATAGAATAACTAGTAACTAAATTGGTTAGTAATTTGAAAAAATAAAAACTAAAAATAAAATTAATAGTAGTGACTAAAAACTAGAAACCAAACTAGTTACTATTATTGTAATTAGTAACCAAAAACTATTAACCAATCATCAATCATTTATAACTAGCCACTATATCGGAACTAGTTCACTAGTTGACAAATTAGTAATTGGTAATCAAATTTGTAGAGGTAACCAGAAACTAAAAACCAAACTAGTTACTAAAATCCATTCTTATGATTGGTAATCAGAAACTAGTAACCAGTCATTAATCATTTGTAACTAGTCATTATATCGGAAACTAGTACACTAGTTGATAAATTAATAACTAGTAACCAAATTAGTAAAGATAATCAGCTTCCAGAAACCAAACATATTACTGGAGTCCGTTCTTGTGATCGGTAACTAAAAATTAGTAACCAATAATCAATTATCAATCATTTATGTTAATCATTATATCGGAAACTAATACACCAGTTGATAAATTAGTAACTAGTAACCAAATTGGTTACTAATCACTAAAAAGGTTATTGGCTAATATATTCATTATACTTTCATTACTATTATTTTTTCTCTTTGAAATTAAATAACCTATCTTATAACTTGTAAACATATTGGTTATTGATTAGTTTGGTTACCTACAATAAATTGGTAATTTTTAGTAACTAAATTGGTTACTAACCGGTAGCTAGATTAGTAACTAATCATAATCTCTGAGAGGAGGGAAAAAAGTGTGGCTGAGAGGGGAAAAAAAAAAAAGTGTACATCTTTCTATCCTTAAAGAGTGAGAGGGGGTAAAATAAAAAAAAAGAAGATTTGATGTTTCACTTTTTTTTAATTAAAAAAAAAAAGGTAAAAATGAAAAGAATTTTAAAAGTTGAAATTAGAAAAAAAAAATAAAAAAAAATGTACGATGAAAAATAAATTAGCAATATATATATATATATAGTGAAACAAGAAGCCAAATCAATTACCGACAATACGACTAATAACCCTAAAAGCTAGTAACTTGTTAACTGTCATAAGATTAGTAACCAGTAATTAGAGGAATTGTTAACTGTTAACCGATAACCAATTAGTGAATAGTAACTATATTGGTTATTGGTTATTAAAGTATCGAGTAACTAGTAAACAATTAATGATTATATATTTTTTTTTCATGCTTTTGAAACAGTTAATAATTTTGTAAATATTAACCAAAGTAACTAAGAACTAGATTTGGTTACCACTAAGAGGAGAGGAGGAAAAAAAAATAGTTAGTGCTTGATAAAATAGAAGAAAAAGAAAATTTTTTAAAAAAAAAAAAGAAAAAAAAAATAAAGAGAGAGAGAGAATAAAAATTAAAACATTGTTGCCTGGTTCGAACTCAAGATGAGAAAGAAGGTTAAAAAAGGCATCAACCAATACGAAAGCTCACTATTATTCATTTTTTATGAAATTTTTAATTAATAAACAATTTTAGTAACGAGGGTGTAATTACAAGAATTGCCACCGCATCTTATCACCGTATCTTTCTGATTATTTAAGCTTTTGCACCATATGAAACATTAATTACCGTATATTTGTAAATTTTTATTTGTTTTGTCAGTAGAACACTTAAAATCCCTTTTCTCTTCTCTTTTTTGACTCTATTTCTATTAATTGGATCCCTAGAATGTCTCATGGGCCGGATAGTCCATCAAGCCTGTAGATGTGGCTTATTTTATTCTTTTGGGCTTTTGGCAATACCGTTGCTTTTGCCTCTAGCTCCTTTCCTTGTTACTCCAAATATGAGAACTTTTCTTTTGAATTGATTCTCCCTTTATTGCAATTTGCAATTGAGTAAATTCCATAAAAAAAAAACAAAGTATTGCCTGAAAATTACATATGCTGTTGTAAATGTTGTTAAGCTCATATTAAAATGCAGAACGTGCTTGCAAATGAATATAAACAGGGCACTAATCTAGTAAGTATTTTTTTTTTACTTATATTATTTTGTCCAATTAAAATTGATATGCATGTCTTTTATGGTAAAATTTGGGGAGAAAAAAACATTAAATAATGGTTTTTTATTTTATTTTTTTTTAACTACCCAAACTATAGTAGCTATTAGATTATAATTCAATAGGTAAAACAAAATATCTATAGATAGGTTAAAAAAAATACATAATGAATTGGGAACCTCTATATATATATATATATATATATATATATATATATATAAAAGAGAATTAAAAAATGGGTTTCTTACAAAAATCCAAGGGCCTTTTAGCCAAATGGCCGAATTTTAGATCATAATTTACAAAATGGTCATTTCTCAAACATTGTTAATAAATAGCCAAAATTTAAAAATTATTTAAAAAAGATTGTTTTTCATATTTAGTATATAAAAAATATATTGATTTATTTTTTAAAAAAATTGATTAAAATTTTCAAAAATAGATTTATTTTCTAAAAAATACATCAACTAAAATACAACTATTTATCAAAATAAAATTTTGAAACGATCATTTATTAAATAGGTGTAAAAAAAGGAAATTTTTTAAAATTGATGTGAAAAAAAGGACATTTCTTATAAATACCCGAAATCCAAAGCCCAAAGTCCAAAAGGTCAAAAAGTCTTGCATAAGTTGAAGTTTTTGAATAAGTTTGGATTGATTTAGTAATTCAATTATACAAATGATATTTGTATAAATATTTTGAAAATAGTTTTTTTCTAAATAAATCTGAGATTTTTAAATAATTTTAAAAAAATATTTGATTTTCATGGTATATTTTCAAAAAAAAAAATGAAAAGACCTAGATTTTGACATTATTTGAAAAATCCCACATTTTGATTATGAAAATACTAATTTTAAAAATTATTTAAATAATACTATTTTTTATTAATTAATGAGATACTTGAAGTAACTAATCAAATTACCTGAGATAAAACTTGATCAAACTTGATTGGTTATGATTGGTTATTTTAAGTAACTGGATTAGTTATTCCAAGTAACTCATCTAGTTACATTGTGTACCATTGAAAAATATACCAATTTTGAAGAACACGTGGTGTTTTGCTAAATATTTATTTAAAATGTTATTTTGCTATAAAAACTTTAATAAAGTTATATTTTTCTAAATTAATTCATGATTTTTCAAAAAATTGAAGCCATTTTCTATTTTTTGTACTTTAGTCCTAGAATTTTGTAAGAAACCAATATTTCTGAAAATTTATCAAATCAAATATTCCCTTAAAAAATTGCGTCTAGATTAGCTCTTCTAGTAAATATATGTTTAGACAGAGCATAGATACAAACTTCAGTTTGTTTAGATTCTCTTGCATTAATATTTTGGAAAGACAATCTGTCTAAGAGTGAAAAAAAAAAAAAAAAAGAAAAAAATCGGCATAACCCTATTTAGTATAACTATCATTTGTGGTTCCGACCTTCACAAAGTATCTAGGTCCCTATTCTTTTATTTTTCTATCACTTAAATCTGCATATTTTGTATTAGTCCCTAACAGTAACAACCGCTTTGGTTTCATTTAGATGTTTAATCAACGTGTGCCACACACGTGACCCAGGGCTAACTGCATTACAGGCATCCTATTGTGACAATATTCGTCCCAACATTTTGTATTCGTCGTTACATGATCTTATAATGATGACATTTTTTGTTGTCGTTGTAGCTATCTCAATAGCGATGATAGATGTCGTTTCTGTTTTGTTGTTGAGAAGATAATGACAACATGTCATTGAACTCTATTGCAAAACGACATTTTCAAAATATCTCTTCACAATAGAGCTTTATATTTATAATTTTTCCCTTATTTTAGAAAACTTAAATTAGAGTTCTGTGGCTTTTCAAAAAAAATAATAAATTTTTAATTAATAATATATTTACAGTTAATTACCCTAAATCATAGTACTGTCAGTATAATAAAAACATACCTAAGGTGTGATAATATTCAAAGTACATAGAAAGATACTCCTAAGACATAAACTAAGCATTGACAAGTTAGAATAAGAGTCCTTTATATATATATATATTTCATTTTAGTAAATATCTAATTTTTCTCTTTTATAGTCAAATAGTTGAGTATATTAACATTTACATCTGGTATATCCATTGAGATATTAGGATGGCTATTAGGCAAAACAAATAAAAAAAAAAGTCTCATGATCCTAAATTTCCACTGTCATTGAACTCCTTAATTATGTTATCTAAATTTATTACTTAAACTAGCAGAAATTTAATTTAATATATACTTTGTATTTCAGTTCAATATGCGCGTATGTAAAGCGCATAGCATAATTTAATTTGCAGTTGATTACACAAATTATATTAAGAACTTAGTGGAGATTAATTTAGTACATCATCCTATCAGGACAAAAACAAGTTTCACCCAAAAAGAGAGGGGGGGTGGGGGGGGAGAAGAGAATACACTGTAAAAATTACTAGTCAATTTTACTAAATTAATTCATAGCGTTTGAGAATTGGAAATTTAGGATTCTCGAAAAATAATTATTCCAAAATCAAAGTCGCATAAGGACTTCTATATGTATCATCACTTGTGATTCTCCTAGTTAACCATTCAGAAATTCACATTCCCAGTACTCCAAGACCCAAACATAATTACACAAGAACATACTGTACATAACAATCTGACGTAAAATTAGAACAATGAGTACAGCTAATATGAGTGATATAGCATTTAATTTTTCTTTTCTTAGAGAAGTGGTGGTGATCACTGATCCCCTCGAGAAAAAAGAAGGCTGGTGGTGATATAAACATGCATTTTGGAGTAACAATACTAACACCTTTTAATAATTGATACCAAAGTTCATCAAGACTTAATTAGGCTTGTCTTTAGACTTATTCCATAGAACTCTCTTTCACAAATTTATTTTTTTTTTAGCTCCACTAAAAATGCTGATGATAACACCTTAGTTCTTACCATGATAGTGAACCATATAGCGAATAAACAATTTGCTTGACCGTTTCATTTCTAAGCTCGATCTCCTCAGTCTCGGTCTAGTCACCCAACGGGGGACCAAGGCCAACATAAGTCATAATTTTTCTTCTATTCTGGTCTTATATGTCGTTTACGTTCTCAACCCCAAACTGATATATACTATTTCCTCACGAAATTATGGAGTATAGACCAAGTCTTTTAGAATAGGTTCAATTGGTTGGTTTGACTTTTGGGAGAAGACTCGTTGATCAATTCATTTTACAATGTTCTCTTGCTTTTAATAAATGCAAACAAAAATTTACGTACCTGTCTCTTCTTAAAATATAAATGTACATATCAAGTAGTGGAAAGTATATATCATAAGTACTAAATAAGAAAAGAAATTGAATTTTAGAAATTCCTACAGGCGCTCCTTTGTATAGGTCAACTACTCTTTGAGTTTGCCAAGAGATATACATATATATACTTTCGTAGTTCCTGTGACGTAGGCAATAAGGAGAGAAATACAGAAATACTAAGCCAACAAAAATCAAAATATTCAGAAAAGTGTCCTCTAAATTCTAGCAGAGAGATGTATATGTATCTTCATCATATGTTAACTTTTATTAAAAATAGATAGTGTGCGTGTGACCCCACCCCAGCATTAAAAGCCATATCTTAACGTCGGCTTTTTATAATTCGGAATGGTTTTGGTGGCTAATGGGATATACCGTACAAAATACTTCCGCGACGTACAACCCAAGTACATATCTATATATATATATATATATATATATATCTTGTCTTATACGTGTTTATATGACTGTACATAGTGAAAATGTTGGTGGATATATTGTATGATATATATAAGCTCCCTTGAACTTTATTTCTTCATGGGCCTCCAATGACTGGCTCTTTTATGTATTTGGACTTTATTTTGGGCCCGAAGAATGTCAACACTGCGTCGTTGTAATTAATGTGGTTTATTAAACAAGCAAAACGAACAGTTCAATTATTGTTTTCTAACTACTATTCTATTTTATTTCTCGGAAGAGGTCAATTGTTGATCAGTTGTTCTAGGTATTATTTGTGCAAGTATTTTCTTTTATTTACTCCAAAAATAGATTTCAGCTACCAAACAAGAAAAGATATATTATTTTGCCGCTGGTTATGTGATATAGAACTTCTGAAAAGGGAAAAAATAAAATGCTGTTGACCAAATTTTAAAAATGAAATTCTAAGATATTTAGATTAATGTTTGGATAGATAGTACATGTACATTGCATCGTGTCAATGTTCGATATTTTTCAAAACCATGCCACTAGACAAAATTAATCATTAGAAGTTGATGTCTGAGAATCGAGCAGGTAAACATATGCACCTTTTATCAAACGCAGTAACTTATAAAACATATAATTTCCAAAACATGTAGCTATTCATATGGGAAACCAAGAATATTTTTATATAATATATGTCATATTTATATATTTGTTTATATAAATGAATCATCTTGAATTGCACATAGGACTCTATATAACTATAGGAGTACTCAGCCGAAACTGAGAATTGGACGCAAGTATCATTGTATGAAATTGACCAAAAATCAGTTACTTGTTGTAATTAATTGAATAGAGCTCAAATATTTGATGCCAACATCATTAGGAAATCGGTCAATTAAACATGTGTTCCTTGGAAAATAATAAAAAAGAGTACTTCACAAACCATATTCTTGCCGTATTCCACAAGCCATATCGTAAAACGAATTTATATATATATATTAAGCTTATAAATCAAACCAAATCTTCTAAGCTCTTACTATTAATCCTGCCATTATTAAGCAATATATATGCAAGTGATGATTAGTTTAATATCAATAAATCGGTAGTTAGGCTTTCCTTAAATGAATATATATCTTAGTTGATTTTTACGTACGTCTTAAACTTTTATCATGACTATTCTTGTAAAGTTGTAATATATATAATACATTATTCAAATATAATTTAAGGGTGAGGTAACATACTTAAATTCGTAAATTTTTCCAAAGGAAAGAAAATTAATATAAAAGTAGTATCTGCTGTTTCGTTTTTCAGTGTTCTTACATTATCGTGGTTGAAAAATATTAACTTATACTGCTTCTTTGCAACTTCCTCTCTATGTCTTTTCTATAATGTTCAATTATTTGTCAACTGACATAACGTACTGTTGCAATGTTGGTCTGAAAAGATTTCGACGTTATCCACTTGTTAATTTTAAATGGAAATATAATCTATAAAAAAATAAAAATAAAAAATAAAAAACAAAACAAAACAAAAACAAAAAGCAAAACAAAACTAGAATTAGCTACCTAAGATTAGAGCTTATTAACTTTCAGTAGGTATCTATAAATAGAGATCCGTTAGTAAAACAAATAAGGTTATAGTTCAATCACCATAATGTCTTATTAAGGTTTCAACAATTGCTACATATGGCTATGCACAAAGCAACAAAATATAACCATGAATATAAGTTTATATCTATAAATGTTCAATTTTTTTTATGAACATGATTGTTAGTTTGAAGAGAGACTTTCATGCAGTGAGTAATTGGTTTAAATCCAACAGTAGGTGAAATCAGCCGAAACCATGTTTTTGTGTATATCATAATTAATTAAAACTACCTGTAGCTAATGCCATGTTTATCAAAAAAGGAATGAGAATCACATGTAGTGTAATGATTCTGACTCAATTGTTTAATAAACTATGGGGAGAATATCTTGCGAATTTTTTTACGGTTCTCATTGGCTTTCGTATAATTTTAAATGAAAACTCTAATTCAAATAATATTTCTCGTTTATTCTATTGTATTCTGAATTATGTTATCTCTTATTTATTCTAATTCCGATTAAATGCTATAATAGAGATGATTACACTTCTAAACTTACATGTGAGACCGTGAGGTATGCTACAAGTACCCGAAATCCCCATAATTAGCATGACTCTAATTTATAAATAGCCACCCAATGGGCTATATTGGTAAGCCAATTAATTGCACTTTTTACCAATATCATTTGTTTTTCTACAAATGTCAAATATTAATTTTTGGTTAAAACTGTTAAGTTTCTATATATTTGATATTATCCAAATTAAAATGATCTATCTTTCAGAAAACACATAATAAAATCTTGTGTGGCTTAGAGCACAACATACAAACATGTTGACACACACCCCAAAACAACTACAGTGAAGGCCCAACTGAATAAACACAAGGATGTACGCTTAGGACAACAAAAGTCCACTTCGGTCTGCTGTCGTATCCAATTTCTACTAGGAACCACACGAAAGCTAGCAATTCACATTTTATCCATTATTTTAATCGTTGCCAAGGCTGACCTGTAGTGCTACGTCAGCATCTCAACCTCTCACGTGGCACATGACCCTTTCCAACTTCCATCTAAATATTAATACTTCAATTTAAGGACTGCTATATAGACATGTTCAAACACCCATATCACCACGAAACCGACCACTCTTTGTATATAGCAACACCCTTTACAAAAATATCACTTCAACAAGTAGCCAAAATTATTATTATTATTACTATAATTATATCATTTTCTTTTTTCCTTTCTAATTTTTCTTCGTTATTAAAATAATCTTTTCCATTCATTGACTTGCTCTCTTTAAATATTTTATGTCAGGTGTTATATATTAACCCTTAACCTAAGCAAATTACACTAATAATGCCTTTATTATTATTATCATTATTATCAACCTCAGCTGCAACTCCTCCTTCTTCTCCTTTCTTGATCAGTTCTTCTTCTACGACTACCGTCCGATCACATCGACATGGACCCGTCGGACTATCCGCCTGGAAAATCGCCGAGAAAAGAGCTCCAGGGACCACGTCCGACACCTCTCAAGATTCACAAAGATTCCCACAAGATAAGAAAACCTCCGGTGGCCCCACAACCGTCGCAACCGCAGGCTCACCAGCCCCGCCAGCCGGTCATAATCTACACCGTCTCCCCCAAGGTCATCCATACAAACCCTAGCGACTTCATGAACCTAGTGCAACGACTTACCGGTTTGTCCTCGTCGACGTTCGGTGCGGCGGCCGACTCGGTGGATGCCACTACCACCAGCAGTAGTACTATTAGTGCTGCAAATAACATGACTTCAACATCTACTTATTCTAGAAATTCTACCATTACCTCTGCTACTAACCCTAATTTGTACGGTAGCCACCTCAGCGGCATAGGAGGAGGCGGGGAAATATCGCCGGCGGCGCGTTACGCGACGATAGAGAAGGCGAAATCTCCACAAGGGAAACTGAAAAGTGGTAATATTTTCAACAAGAATAATGGAAATGATTATCATATCCATCATCCATATTATGGGAGTCATAGTACTAGTAGTACTAGTCATGTTTTGGAGTCAAGAATGGAGATGGATCATGATCACAATCGTGATGATCATCAATATGGGGTGGAGAGTACTAATAAGGGTTTGTTTTCGGGGATCTTGTCTCCGGGACCGGCTTCCCTTCCGCCGATTCCTCCCAACTTCTTCTCTCCGCCGTCCGATAGCTTCTTCCATGATCTGAGCCCTGTACTTCATGGGAACCGGAATTTCAATATTGATCAAGGTAGTTTCATGATGCCTAGTCCAGCTTCTTACTTCATTTCTCCTCGGATGGCTTCTCCAAATACTCCATCCATAGACTTCTTATTCAACAATATTTTCTCAGATAATAATTTGTAGACTTTTAATTTTCCATTTTAGGTCACAAGAAAATGAGGTAGAGATTTCAATTTTTATTTTTAAATTTTATTTTTTTAATTTCATTAATGATTGTTCAAGAAAAATAAATAAATTAAGAGGAGGGCCTAAGTGGAAATTCAATCTTCTTTTAGGTGGGGAAACAAGTGCAAGTTGACAATTGATTCTTATACTGGGTTTGTCTTTAATTTCGGTCTTTTTCTTTGTTTATTTTAATTTTTGTGGGTCATTATAGATGGAATACTTTAGCAGCTTAACCATATTTCTTATAATTATGATGATCATGATGAATGATGATGATATGTATACGTTCAAAAATCCTTTTGGATACAATATACAATTTTTTGTCGTATACTTTATATTGTTATCTGAATCAGAACTTCTCAATTGATGAGTATTAATTCCTTTTCTGTCTCATTATTTTCTTTCAATCTTCTCATTTAATTATTACATTTCAGTTTTCCAGTTATAGTTTTCATACATTTTCTACCTACTACATCATGAATAATTACATATATAGCATCATAAATAGGTTTTACTGCATCTACTTTTGTGTAAAGAAGAAAAGAATGTATCAATGTAGAGATTTTTTATTTTTAAAAAGTTTATATATGTTGAGAAGCACTCCACTTCTTTTTTCACTTCAAAGAAAAAATAAAATCAGAAACGAATTCAATACTCAGCATATTTCTGTTTCTAATTGAATTTTAGAAAGAAAAAAAAGACATTCTCTTTCATGAAGGATATTCAAATTATATTTTGTGTTTTAGTTATTATCAACATTAACTTTTAGATTTAAAATCTATTACAAATTTATACTCTGATTTTAATTTTAAGTAGTTAATTTACTATGATATTGTTTTAAAAATTAAAAATAATCTAATCTAAAAATAAATTTATTAAATTATCTCGCTAAATTAACTGCTCCAAATTAGTGTTAGGTTATAAATTTGTAAAAAAATATTAATACTAAGGATTAATGCTGATAATAATCAAAACTCAATGTATAAAACTAAACAAAATGTCAAAATACAAGTGATATTATCCAATATTCAAATAATAAAAAAGTCACAAAAAGTAACTTAATGAACGGTTACTTAGTATTGAGCCTCCAAAGTCGTTGATCTGCTGCCAGATAAATTGTATTTGTGACAGTTCATGATCATAAGCTTTTACATTAGAATAATATCTATAATTTTATTTAATTTGAATATGAAATATTCAAGTAACAAGGGAAATATCCTCTAAAAATAAGGGAGAACATTGGCAGACTATATATGTCGTCCCTACTACTGAAAATAGTTATTGAAGGAATTAATACATATTATAATTGAGTTGACTTTTCTTAGGTTTCTATTTTTTAGTTTTCTCTTTTTTCTTTTGTTGATATCTGACTTTCTTAATGCCTACACAAGGCTACAACTTTTGTTAATCGATTTTTCCTTATAAGCTTTTATTTAAAAGAGATCTTGGATCTAATATCAAAGGGAAAATAGTATATATTCGATTAAAATTAAATTATAGAGCTACATTTAAATATTCTAGCGAAAATAAAGGTATGAAAAATGTATATATATTTATATATATATACTTAATTAAAAAAATTTTGGAAATAATTTTTTATGGAATGTAAATTAAGTATGTATTAGGAGAAGGAAGATATTTGTAAGTAACTGATAAAAGAATTTGAGAAAATTAACTAAACGAATTTTAAAATAAATCCTTGCTTTTCTAACAAGTTTTGCTAAAAATAGAAGCATTTGTTAGAAATGTCCTTTTTTCCACATCAATTTAAAATAGCCATTTTTAATTTATTTTGTTTTTCTAAGTAACTGTTTTGTAATAGATCAATTTTGTATAAGATATATTAATTTTATATGTATATCAATTTTATGTCTATTATATTAATTTTTTATTAGTATATCAACAATATATCAATTTTGATAGTGTTTGATGTTGATATATTTCTTATAAAACTGATTTATATTCCCATTTTTTGATAAATTCAGCTTTTTTTTAATATATAGTATTTGAAAAAAAAATGATATTTTTCAAATAATGATTTGAAATTCATCTACTTGGATAAGAACTGTCACGACCCAAACCCCGGGCCAGTGGCAGAAAAGGAATTTCACAGGTAAAAATTCATAATTTATTTTAGAAAATTTTAGAAACTGCAATTCTTCAAAAAAAGACGACAACTAGTTTACAAAAATAGTTCAAATTATATATTATCACAGTTTGTGATCACTACTAGACATAAACTGTTAATAATAGTAATAAAACATAAATATGCATCACATCGTCATCACTAGTGGGCATCATAGATAATACAGGCTAACTCCAAAGTATGAGCCTTGAATATTATTGCAAATCCAAGATGAGCATCTACGTAATTACCAACCACAAAATTAGGATAAACTTCTTATTGGATTACTCCGCCCCGGAGTTGCACAAGTCGCACTGTAAATCACCTGAGAAGGGAAAGAAAAGGAGGTGAGTATTCACATGCTCAGTAGAAATTCCAATTACTCTTTTTGGTATGAATGCAATTTATCAAACCTACATGGTTAATACCTTTTCAAAATCCATTTATAAAATAAGTTTACAAAGTGTGATGCCCAAGATTCTCACATACATAATAAGCCAATAATAAACATATTCATATTGCATAATAGACATATCAAGTAACTAGTATCACTTTCATGGTAAATTACTCATTCTGATTGTTAAATGATCTGTATTATTGTACTAATATTTGTGGAAGGGCTCCCATACAGTGTAAAGGCTCAGTACCCTCAAAGAGAGAGAGCTTGGTGTGTGAAAGGGACAAAGAATACATTTATGAATAGTAATACTATACGAACATGCATTAAAATCATATCTGTTGATAACTTAGTCAAATAGTAGTTTTTCGATAAAATGCATTTTTCATGCTTTTCGGAGCCAAATTGACTGTGCATTTAAAACTTCAAATAGCTTTTATTTAA